>PITA01013138.1:40085-59002 GCA_004023965.1 Spilogale gracilis
TGTAAGTCGGACTGTGCCCATCAGCAAGCTGGGGGGGGGGGGGAGGCAACCACTCAGTCTAAGGTTCTTACCAGGAGATCAGCCTGTGTCTCTTGGGAGTGTGAACTGTGGCCAGGCCATCCTCTTAACTTCCAAGAGGATCCCCCCCCCCAAACTTGACTGTAGAGACTATTTCAGCCACAGACCCACAAATGTTTACTCACTGCCTTCTATAGGTGCCACTGTTGGGCGCTGGAGCTCTACAGGGCGGGGGACGCTTTGGTGGTGTTTCTGCCCCTGTAAGATTGTGTGTAGATTATGATAGTGGCCACCTGCCCCTTTCTATTTGGATCCCAGGAGATTCAACTCCAGAAAAGGGGACAGTCTGGGGACAGCAGTTCTGTCCTTGGGGGTGGGTCCCACTGCGAACAGGCCTGGGATACCACGAAAGGCCCGCCTTGGGGATCTGCGACTCCAAACTGCAAGGAAGCCCGCGGAGCACCGCACCAGGCTGACTGAGAGCGCAGCGCCGCGCCCACCCGGGGCGGTCTGGGCGGGGTGGCCCGTAGGCCTGTGGACTCACCCCGGGTAACCCGACTGACCTGGAGAACGGAAGGAAATGTAAGGTCAGGCTCTCCAGCTTGGGAACGCCTGAGTAGCTTCTCCCTGCGGCCCTCGGGTTTTCTGACTGACTCCGGATCCTGAGCAGGAACCGCGAAGGGAGCGCGGGTCCTGGGCTTGGCAAGCCACTGAGACACAGATTTTGGACTGAGTTCTGACTCACCTACGCCTCTTCTTTCTTTTCTGGAACCATCTGCTACCGCTGCTGCAGCTTCGTCCAAAGTGGGGAGCACTCAGGTCTAGGCCGAAAGACAGGGGCAAAGTCTCCTGTAACCGAGGAAACCCGAGGTTAAGTGGAGGCATCCAAACGGACTCTACGAAGTCTTCTCCCCCCTGCCTCTCTCCAGCCTTTCAGTAGCGAGCAGGGGTGGTATTCTTTGCTGTTAAAGATGCGAATGACCGTGGCCGCTTGCATTCTCTGCCCTCTTTCAGGCGTCTGACGGTTCTGTTGCAGAGACCCCAAATTCTGCCAGGGGCGAACTTTCTCCCGTTAGTTATTTTGAAATAACACGTCGCTAATTACCCTAATTACTCTGGGGTCCTGCAACACCGGCCCCCGCGGGTCAGGGCGGGTGGCCAGGCGCCTAGGCACCGGGAGGGACCCGCAATCAGCCGGTGCACAGAGGCTGGCGTGGTGGGTCCCGAGCTCCGCGGGGAGGGGCGCCAGGCCGGCTTGTGGTCCCTCTCAGGCCCACCTGCCCCAGCTCCCGCTCGGGCTCCGGCTGTGTCCAAATAGAATCCGAGCAACTTTGAGTGGCCCTCCCTTGAGCAAGAGTCAGGATAACTGACACTGGAGAAGTACTGGGGGAGAGAGCGGCTGGCTATTCCTTCTCTCCTTGCCCACCCTATCGAAAGCAGCCCCCATCCCATGACCCTGTTTCCTGTTTTCACCAAGAATTATTATCTGAGAATACCATGTTTGTTTCTTTTAACCTGTCGCATCCCTCCCCTTCCCCTCCCCCAAGCACGTTCTTGAGAGCAGAGACCTTGCCTTGTCTTAATTCAGTGTCCCCAGACTTACACCCTTGCGGGGAGTATAGCAGAGCCGCTGCTTCGGTTATGTGTTAAATAAGTCAATGGACTGAGCGGTGGCTCCTCAGCTCCACCAGTGAGGAGTGGGCTGGAGGGACCCTGCACTAGGAGGTGAACCGACCCAAACTTCCAGACTTCCTGCACACTTCCAGAGTTCAAAAGAGCGGCTGATTGGCTGCTTGCGTGGAGCATGTTCCTTTTCTGATCGGAGCTTGGGAAACAGGGTTGAAAGAAACTAAGGCAGTGGGCTTCTTACTGAGATCGCTACCCAGTGCCCGCACGCGTGTAAGACCGTGCTCTCTCTTTATGACCAAACGGGGATCACGTGCTCTTTTGGCGGACGTCAGTACAGTCTGGCGTCACGATACCCCCGCCGTGCCGCGAGGACGGTGTTGCCCGGTCAGCCCCCGGTCGCCGCGGCCCTAGCCCTCAGTCACCACCCGCGGTAGGGTCCCCTCGCGGCAGACCAGCCCGCGCCCCCGGCGCGCCCATCTCATTGGCTGAAGGCATCCCCCCTGAATTCTCATAGGCTGTCCCACTTTTCCTCCGCCCCCCGCACGGACCGCGCGCCGCGAGAGCCAGGGAAGCTGCTCTAAGTCCGGGCCTGGGAGCGGTGGCTCGGCTTGACTCCGCTCGGTGCTGCGAGAGGCGCGGAGCGCGGGGGCCAGGGGCCGCTCTTCCCACCCCGGGACGCTCTTGCGGAGCGGAGCCCGGCAAATGGGCGCACGAGGAAGAGAGCGGGGAAATGGACTGCTATTTGCGCCGCCTCAAACAGGAGCTGGTAAGCGCGGAGCCGGCGCCAGGGCTCCGGGGGACTGCTCCGCCCCGACGGCACCTGGCCCCGGCCGGGGAGCGGGGAGTGCGAGGGCGGAGGATGGCCGGAGAGGAGGGGACTGGCAAGCAGAGGGCAGGGCCTGTTCCGAGGGTAAGAGCCGCGAGGAAACTTGGAGCAAAGATTTGTGAGAGTGAGGCAGACACGAGCAAGGGACGGAGACCAAGCTACCCAAACCCAGACTGAAATGAGCCCAGGGAAGGCGCGGGAGACTCGGGGGCACACTCCCAGACGGACGGCTGTTGGGACCGCTCGGGGTCCCCCCGCGGGGCAGGCGGGGCAGGAGGGGCGCCGGGAGCAGAGCCGGGCGCGCAGGCCGGAGGGCATCTGGGGACTGCTGGCTTGCGGGGAGCTGGCACCACCTGAGGCCCCCAGCCCCGCCGGGCTTGGCAGAGCTGGCGCGGCTGCGGGGGCAGGCCGGGCCGGCTGTCTGCCTGGGCTTGTCTGCCAGCAGGGAGGGGGGCTGGCAGCTGGAAGGGCGGGGGAGGGCCCCGCGCCGGAGGAGGGGCGCCGCCTGGCAGATCTCGAGCGGAGCCGCGGGGGCCCTGCCAGATGTCAGGCCTGGGCGTGGGGAGTGCGGAGGGAGCTTGCGGAGGCCAGGGGTGCAGCGGTCAGGAGGAGCTCGGTCTGGGACCCCGGCATCACCCAAGTGGGGGAGGGGTGCCCCCAAAGCTCTGTTAGGTTGATTCTCACCGACTTCATATACCAATCCCCTACACACACCTGCCTTCTTTCTTGTTCTTGCAACAACCTGAATTCATATAGATATGCACGCCCCGCCCTCGCCTTGGCCCCCCAGGCCCACCTTTCTCTCAGTCCCACTCCCTCCTATGCCTTTGCCTCTGCCTCTTTTTGTTCCTTCTAGTTTCTCTTGGAGTGGACCTCTCCTCGGTCTCACTTTTCTCCCCTGTTCTTTCTTCCTGCTTTCCAGAGCCAGGGGCACCCGGACCTCTCAACAGCAGACCAAACTCTACACTCCCCACCCCCTCCAAACTTGGCAGCTGTATCTGGGGCCAGTTTTGGGGGAGGGCAGCTTGTGGAGCAGGTGTTCTCACTGATGCTTCCGGGTCAAGGCTCCCAGGCACTCTTCCTGTTGGTTCCATTCCAGCGTCTGCCTCCTCAGGTCCGCGGTCACTTCTGTGGGACTTCCTCTTCAAGCACTTTTGGTGGTGACATTCATAGGGGAAAGTTATCTAGAGCAATGTTGCTTAGGTGAGGGACAGAGGAGTCTCCACCATGTCCCTTCCCATACTAGTTTTCCTGTACTTCCCATGTCAGTTTAGGATGGTCAGCCCCAGACCACGCATATACAATTCTGACTCTTCCCATTCATGTGTTCAAGATCAGAAAGGTCAAGGTCATCACAGATCATGTCTGAAGTCCAAGGCCCATGCTGAAAAAAGAATCTAATAGAGTCCTCTTTTTATGCTTGGAATCTGGGACCACACCACCCACCTCAGGATCTGCCTTAATAGAGGGTTTGTGGGTGTTCCTGGCATAGGCTTGAATTTTAAAATCCTACTGATTTGCATTTTTTATAGCACCCTAGGTGGGAGGGGTGAGGGGAAGAAGATAGTCTGCGGATGCCAAGAGAATTAAAAAAGGCAAATAGGAATCTGCACTGAACTGAGCTCCAGGTCTTGATTTGCACCCTCTCCTGCCAAGGACTTGAGCCCCCAGTCCCCGGGAGGAGGAAGGGGAGAGGCTGAAGTCACCGAGCTCCCCATTAGCTTTCATTTGGCCCTTTGTCTGAGCAGTTTCAGCCTTTGACTCTCTTGGAGAGGAAGCCAAATGCCTGGCCTGGGGCCCAGAATGACACTCAGATGGGAGAGCTGGGCACCCTCCCCTCCCCCACCCCCACGGTGGAGTGCCCCGCCTCCTCCCCCCATGCCAGGAGCAGAGTGACAGATAGATGACAGACATATTAGAGTCCCCTTTCCTCCCCAACACCTTGGCTCAGTGCTTGGGCAGCTGAACCAAATCTCAGGGCCTCAGTTTCCCCAATGAGAATGAAGAAGTAAGTAGAGCTGAGTTAGCCCAGGCTCAGCCCTCTGGCTCCTCCGAGGGCTGTGGGGACAGACTTCAGTGAAGTTTGGCTGTGACTAGGATAGGAAGAGTCTGTTGATACCCCAGGTTTGCAATGGGGTGGGAAACACACACAGTGGTTTTATGACAAAAACTTGTGAGGATGGGGGCAGGCGGTGGGGCCTGCGTGTTGACCCCAAGCCGAGTCTTCCCTGCCACTGAGCAGGACTGTGTGTCGCCTGGCTTTGGCTTGAGTGTGTGCTCACGTATGGCACACATGTTATACTGGTCGGTTCCACACTCATTTATGCCACCAAATCCCTTCAAGAAGTGTGTGCCCTATAGACGCTGGGCTAACCTGCTGGAAAAGGAAACATTAACAGGTTGTGACATTATTTTTGTCAAGGATGTTCTGTGTCCCCCTCCTACATCCTGGCCCTGTCCTTGGCCCAGAAAAATCTAGACAAGAGGAGTGTGTTCCTGAAAACCAAAGTGGCAGAATTTCTCGATTTCTTGGAGCAGAAAATCTGCACTCTAACAAGTGAGCTCTGCGGGGAGGCTACGGTTTGGGGAGGGATGATCCTGGCTCAGTTAGGTTGGTTCTTAGAGGACTGGCCCTTTCCCCCTGCCTGGAAGGGGACTGGGATTCATTTCAGGGATGAAATGGGGCAGGAGAGTAGCAGCAGCTGACAGACTTCTTCATTAGGATGCGGGGGTCAGGGCTGCCACAACTCAGCAGGGAACATAACTCTCTCCCATCCAGCCCCAGAGAGGGGCCCTGCATGAACACAAGGCCTTGGGACCAGCTGTTCTCACATACTGCTCCCTTCAGGGCTTCCAGCTAATGGGGTAGACACGGGAACACAGAAAAAGCCGATGTAAGACGATCACGGGCTGTTCCTCATGAGTCAGTACCACTGTAGAGCAAACAGAGTGTGCAAAGGCTGAGTGATGGGGGTCATGAAGTCCAGCCAGGCCAGGAAAGCTTCCTGGAGGAGGAGGAGGTTGATGGAGGCCAGCTCTTAGAATGTCAGTCCTAGCTGAGGCATGATGACGCAGCAGAAGGACTTCTCTGGGGCTGGAGAAGGCCCTTCTAGGACAACTCAGTATACCTAGAATGTATTTATCTAGCCACTAGTGGCCACAGTTTCAAGAAGTTCTGACACATGGAGGCAGACCAGGGCCTAAAGCAAGAGAAGGACAAAATAAGGTGATAGAAGAGATGTAGTAGGAACAACCTTCAACTCTTAGAACCAAAGAGCAAATTTCCTGAGGCAGAAAAAAGCTTTTGCCAAGCATCTCCTAATTTCACCTCCTTTGGTGTTTAGGGCTAGGGTAAAGAACGGAGTGGGGTCAGTGAGGGAGGAGTGTGGACCATGGGACTTGGGGCAGATTACTTAAGCCCTTTGAGCCTTGCTTTTCTATTAAAAACCTGTAAAACAGGTCTTTAAAATTAAAAAAAATTAAAAATTTGTATTTACTTATTTGAGAGAGAGAGAGAGAGAGAGAGAGAGACAAAGCATGAGCTGGAAGAGGGGCAGAGGGAGAAGCAGGCTCCCCACTGAGCAGGGAGCCCAACATGGGGCCGGATCCCAGGACCCCGGGATCACGACCTGAGCCGAAGGCAGATGTTTAACCAACTAAACCACCCAGGTGCCCCTAAAGCAGGGTTTTTAAAATACCTACTTTATATAGCCACTGTGAAAATTATATGGCGGCTGTCTAGCCTTAGCATGTGACACAGTGCTAACTCCTGACGGATCGATCTGGCTGGTGCATGTGAGTCATTCATGAACTGAGTTCATCCAGTGTTTAAAGCACCTGACCAGACACTAGCACTGTGGTTACAAATGCAAACAGACACAGATCCTGCCTTCAGGGAGCCCGTAGTTCAATCGGGGAGATAATAATAATCACATGTACCAACGTTAGCACTTACCGATACACCAGGCATATGAGGGATTATGTCATTTACTTGCCAAAGCAACTCAAAGAAGTTGTACTTCCATTGTTCCTATTCTACAAAGGAGACATGGGGAGGTCAAGCACCTTGGCCAAGGTCATGGAACTGGTAAGTGGCAGAGCAAGGCCTCAAACCCAGCCAGTCTGACTGCGGAACTTAGACTCCTAGACTCTCTCTGTTTTGTTGTTGTTGTTGTTTTTTGTTTGTTTGTTTGTTTGTTTGTTTGACAAAGCAAGCAGGTAGAGCAGCAGGCAGAAGGAGAGGGAAATCAGGCTCTCTGCTGAGGAGGGAGCCCGATGTGGGGCTTGATCCCAGGACCCTGGGCCAAAGGCAGCCACTTAACCGACTGAGCCACCCAGGTGCCCCCAGAACTTAGACTCTTAACCAGCACGTGTAGGCATATGTCTAGTATAGAAATAGAGGCTGTGTGCTACGTGGAGGCACAGGGGGAGTATCCTGAGAAGGGAGGAATTATCTCCAGCCAGGGGATCAGGGAAAACTCTGTGGAGAGGTAACATTTGAGCTTGACCTTGAGGGATCAGCAGGGAGGTGACCAGGAGAAAAACAGCATTCCAGGCAGAAAATGAAGCAACAGGAACGAAAAGCACTGAGATGGAAGAGGAAGGGTGTTTGAAGACCACAAAAGTTTGGCTAGGGTGTAAGGTATGTGCAGAGGAATAGTGAGCAATAGGGCTGAAGAGTGTTGTTGAGAACAGCCTATGGGGTCCCTGAATGCCGTGTTAGAGAGCCTGCCCTTCCCTATGGGCTTTGTGAGAAGCAAGATGGGAGTTGCGCCCTGGGATCTAAGAGGTGCGTGCTATGGGGTGGAGGGGAAGAAGGAGGAAACAGGCAGGGGGCTGAGTTAGGTGGTGATCACAGCCCATACAGGAGAGTAGGAAGGCCTGAGCCCGAAAGGAAAAAAGGAAGGTAACTTCTGGAGGTCATGACTGGACTGCCTGCAGTGGAGAGGAGCTAAAACTGGTCAGGGGAGGCAGGTTCCCCGTGGGGCAGGGTTGGGCCCCTCTCTCCTCACGTCTGCCTCTTGCCCGAGCACATGGCCCCTGGTAGATGGTTCAGCCGAGAGTGGGCTCATCCATTTCACACTTCCCTCTTTCTCTACCCTCTGCCCTCCTCCAGCTCTTGGCACAGTTTCTTCTTTACCTTCCTGTTGCTCATTCCAGCCAAGAGCAGGGGACTGTGAAGGTCCCCATTCACTGAACTGGAGAATGGGCCACTTGGCAAGCGCAGGTCTTTTCCCGTTTCCGGCCCCGAACCTCCTTGTAGTTTCCAGAGGGGCTGAAAGGAACTGTGTGGGGGTCTTGTGAGCCATGGGGGTGGGGAGAGCGAGACAGGGCGCACTGCCAGGTCCACAGGCAAAGCTGGAGCCTGTGTCAAAGGATTCCGGCTGAGCTGGGAGAGGGCCTGGGATGGACGGATGGAGGGCACAGCTGTGGGATCAATCAGGGGCCTAGGAGAGGGCTTGGGGAGGCTGTCAAGGATGCTGGTGTCACTTTCCCATTGCCCCGCCTCCCACACCACAAAGGCCCAGCGAGTGCCAAGGGGGACAGTGCTGTCCATGGGCAGCTGACCCCACGCTATCCCTGGAAGGCACAGCGCTGCAGGTCAAGGACGGTGGGGTCTGCTTCCTAGCGGCATCTTTTCCTTCAGTTTCAGACAGACGGTCCTTCTTCCTTCTTCAGATGACTCAGTGAGAGGCGCCATCAGTGAAAAGCAGCTGAATTGGGTCTTGGAGTCCCTCCAAGGCTTCGTGCTCTTTCTCCCCACGGGATGATAATTGCACTTCACATGTCGCAGTGACTATCCTGGTTTCTTGTCACAACAGCCCCATTGGGCTGAGAAGCCACATCGTGATGGCATGAGAAGTCCACGGGCCTGGAGGAAGAGGGCCAGGCCTGGGGTCCCAGTCCTCCCACGAATACTACTCAGACCCCGGGCCCCTAGATCCGCCCTTGCACCGGAGGCCCTCGGGGTGGCGGTACATGACACTCCAAGGAAAAACTTGTTGTTTTAGATAGTTACCATCTGTTGATAGCAAGCATATGCATTTCATGTAAGTTTCTACATAAATACATTTATTTATACAAGCAGATTTACATGCAGCATTAGGTAGGGGAGGAGGCCCTATGTGGATATAGTGAAAACTGTGAAGGCGGTCTAGGGAAGGACATCGAGAAAGAAAACGAACATCTTGGATCCCGTTTCTTACTCCGTACGGTGGGGTCAGCAGTCTACCAGAGTAACTGTGGGGGTCCGACGAGGCAAGAGGGAAGAGCTCATCACTTTATGGCCAGCCGGAATCCTCTGAGTTAGGCAGCTAGGATTCCCGGGCGGGGAGGGGGGTGCCCAGGGGCCATCCGCTCTCACACACAAAGGAAGATTGAACCTCAGCAAGAGAGAGAATGAAGTGTGATGTGAAGGAAACTTTGAGGGGACTCCTGGGTGACTCAGTTGGTTAAAGCATCTGCCTTTGGCTTAGGTCATGATTCCGGGGTCCTTGGATGGGTCCGAGTTGGGCTTCTTGCTCAGCGGGGAGTCTGCTTCTCCTTCTGCCTGCGGCTCCCCCTGCTGATGCTCTCTCTCTCACTGACAAATGAATAAATGAAAGAAAACTTTTAGGATGAAACATTTTGAGGCCCGGGAGGTGCCGGAAGGTAGATGGTGGGGGGGAGGCAGGGGGTGCTTGCAAGGAGGGTGGTGAGAGCTTCATGGTCTTTCTCAGCAAAGAGTCCCCCCGCCGGCTCTGGGATGTGCTGTTAGGGATGGTCTGTCCCACGCTGGAGCAGGTCTGCTCTGGCATGTGTGCAGGTCAGTGACTAGGGGTGGACGGGGGGACATGGCTGTTGGACCCAGCCCCACTCGGACTGATCAGAACCAACTAGACCCTCTAAGGGCTTTCCCAACTGGCCCCTGACGGCAAGCCAGCTAGGACTCGGTCCCTGTCCTGACGAAGGACCTGAGGCTCTGGCACTGGGAGACCCAGAGAAGAACTCAGCCCCTCCCAGTCTGGGGACCGGAATTTTGGGTTGATAATTTCTAGTTTGGGATCTTCTCTGATTTGGCCCCTCTCCTTTGCTCCCACACCACACTTCTCCCTCTTGGGTTCCTGAGGCAAGAGAAAGCCTGGGATCTGAGAGGTCCCACGCCCCAGAAGAAGACGGCAGCTTGCCCTCTGGCTCTTTCTCCCCGGGTGACATCATTCCCCTTGGGGCTGGGAAAGGCAGCTTGCTCTCAGTCAAGACCCAGCTGATGCTCCGGCCTCCCCACTTCCCTCAGCCCTCCCCACCTCCCACACTTCCTTCTTCTCTGGTCTTCCCTCTCACAGCTGCCTTCTGCCCTCAGTGTCACCACCGTGGCTGGCCCACCAAGCCAACCGGAGAATGGGCAAGAGGATGCGGGGCTTCCCTTTCCTTCCCCGGTTTTTCCTCTGTGGGGGCAGGGGTGGGACAGAAGGGACAGGACAAGAGACATGTTTCCCTTCGATTGGACCCAATAGATGAGTGGAGTCCTTTCATTACTATGTGCTAAGCTCCACTGAGGAAGAAGTGTTCTGGAAGGTTCTTAGGAAGAGTTATGATAACCAACAGAACTCACCTCCAGGCCACACAGAAACACTCATGACCTGGCCTCATCTGATCAGAGCTGTACGAGGCAGAAATTCTTATTCCCATGTGGAAGAACAGAGACACTGAAAAACAACTGAAATAACCTGTCCAGGTCACAGAGCTGCTACTATGAGGCCAAGCTGGGTTTGAACCCTGTGCCATCTGTCTCTAGAACCCAAGACCTTAACCAGTGCCGAGTATGATTTTCCAAAGGGTAAAATTTCACCTCCTGTTTATTTCAATGGGGCCTCTGTTTTATGGGCAGCTCTGAATTCATACATACCCACACATTCCTTCTCACTAGAAAAACGTACAAAATGTCAGCATTATTTCTTCAGGACTTTTCCATACTGGAAGAAGTTGAATGGGGTCATTTCATTCCTCCCACTGCTTCTGACCTGGCCTGTGTTCAGCCTTCTGGAAGGAAGCCTACAGGCTCAGAGTCTTTACCCGGTGGGGAAGTGAATCCCTGAGCCATGTCCCTGACTTGCCCACTGCGGTCTGTGTTACTGCCTGAGGGCAGCAGGTCTGGAGAGATGACTTGGGGCCCTCAGGGATACTCAGTGTGTTTTCTGGGAGTGCAGCAGGGGCAAGATGTTAGCTAGGCTCGGGAGAGACCTAATCATGTGTATGTAGATCTCTGCTCTGGCCCTGGATGGTAGATGTTCAATGAATGCTCCGAGAACAACGGAGCCTTTAAACAAATGGGAGCACCAGGGCGGGGAGGTGAGTAGCACTCCAGGGAAGATCATTTGAGATGTGTCACTGAAGAGGTTCTGACAGCAGCGTGGGGGACAGAGACATGCTTCCGAGTGACATGATCGCGGGAGCGTGCTGGAAAGACTGATCTGGTGGCTGGAAGGCCTTCCAGGAGACTTGTGCTTTCCAGGAGACGGAAAAGCAGATGTGAGACACCTGGGGACAGAAACAGGGACACTGGGTGGAAAAGCCAAAAGGGACTCTGAGGTGCCAGCTGGGGTGAAGAGGAAAGGAGTATGAGGGCAGCGACAGAAGAAGAGAAGTCAGAGAAGCAGCGTGCAGTTAGAGAGCTGGAGGAGTTTGGTTTGAGGCTTAGGGTCTCCTCGGACTCTGCCCCACTGAGGCCTCCCTGCCAGCACTGGCTCAGGAGAGCGTGGTGTGGTTCCCCGCCCCCGCCAGGGTTGGGGTGGACAGGGGAGGGCACGGCCCAAAGCCCAAGAGGGTCGGCTGCCTGTGCTGCCCTCCCGATCCCCCCAGCTCTCCAGCCAGTGGGCTTAGTTTTGTGCATTAGGACCAGGCTGGGAGGTAAGATGATCCCAGTGGGTCTCTGGGGGGCTTAAGAAACAGATGGTCCCCTCACGCGAGGTTTGCTCTTGGTAACATGAGCAGATCTGGGGAGGGAGCTGGCGGGACCAAGGCAGCCTGGACTGTGAATGTTATCAGACCACGCATCCCCTGCCCAGCCTCCAAACTCGGCCCTCACCCAAGTCAGCCTCTCAGTCCCTTCCAGCTGGCACCTGGGACCCGGGCCTTAGATGCCCACAAAGGGACTGGGGAGCCGGCCTCCAGTGTCCCCACTCTTGGCCTTAGCAGTGGAGTCAATTGAGCTGAGAAGGCAGGAAGAGCACGGGAGCCAAGTCTAAAAGCAGCTGAGAGAGGACAGGTGTTTAAAAGGCAGAGAAGGAAAAGCAATGGGAAGCTATCTCTCTCTCCTGACTGGCCAGATGTGCTCAGCAGTGACAGGAAGCCCCCACCCTACCCTTTCTCTTGGGGAATCTGAGCTCCTTGTCCTGCCATCATATCCCTCTCCACCCCTCTCCACTGCCCCGGGGAGGACAGAGTAGCCTCGAAGCCCAGCTCCAATGCACCGCCATCTTGAGGCAGGCAGGGCTTGGTAGTCTCCTTAGGGTCAGAGCATTTGGGGTGAGGGGTCCTGTGTTTGAGTCCCACCAGCATGAGCTGCGTGCGCGACCTTAGGCACCCCCACCAGGGCTAACCTGTTAAAATGAGATAATAGCAGATAATAGCACAATAATAGCAACCTCATAGGGTGTATATAAAGATCTGAAGAGGTGAGGGGCATAGAACACTTAGCCCCATTCCTGTTATGTAGTCATGGCTCACAAAGTGTCGTGGCCGTCATCATCGTCACCATTTCGGGGAGGCTCGGGAAGAAGAGGGCACAGCACATGAAAGATCAAGGACTGGTCGTGATCCGGAAATCCTGGGATTGAGTCCCACGCCCTGCTCAGCGGGGAGTCCGCTTCTCCCTCTCCCTCTGCGCGTGCTCTCTCTCCATCAAGTAAATAAATAATCTTTTTTTTAAAAAGATAGATTAATTGATCCATGTGGTTCTATATTCACACATAGGACGGTGCCTCCAGTGTGTTCCCTGCCATTTGCCTTTCTGTTCTCCAGCCGTAGCAGCATTAAGATTCCTCCTCTCCCAGCTCTGAGCGGCACTGCACTGGGTCCCATGGAGGTGGGGTCAGGGGCTGGCTGCAATGGCCCCGGACGTATATGCGTGGGCAGTGGGGGTCTAGCTTCAGGGCCAGCGAGGGGCAGCCCTTCCCCAGCCCCCCACGGCTCACAGGCCTGCGCTTTCCCTCTCGCCTGCAGATGTCCATGAAGGAAGTGGGTGATGGCTTGCAGGACCAGATGAACAGCATGATGGGCGCGCTACAAGAACTGAAGCTCCTCCAGGTGCAGACGGCGTTGGAACAGCTGGAGATCTCTGCAGGGAGTCCCGCCCGGGGCTGCCCGCAAAGCCCCCAGACACAGCCTGAGCCCACTCGATGGGAGGGTAGCAGAGGTCCTGCCAAGCCTTCAGCCTGCTCCCCTACCAGCCACGCTTCTCTGGGCGCCAAGTGTCCGTCCCATGGGAGCGTCTGCGGGCGGGATCTAGCCCCCCGGTCCAGAGCACAGTTACCGGAGCACCGAAGTGGGGTCCAGCTGGGACCAGAGCCAGCAGAACCAGAAGACTGGACCTCCACGTTGATGTCCCGGGGCCGCAATCGCCAGCCCCTGGTGCTAGGCGACAACGTTTTTGCGGACCTCGTGGGCAACTGGCTGGACTTGCCAGAACTGGAGAAGGGTGGGGAGAAAGAGGAGGCGGGGGAACCCAAAGTGGAGCGGGACCAGCCCCGGGAGCTGGGTCGCAGGTTTGCCCTCACGGCAAACATCTTTAGGAAGTTCTTGCGCAGCGTGCGGCCTGACCGAGACCGGCTGCTGAAGGAGAAGCCCGGCTGGGCGACGCCCACAGTCTCCGAGCCCAGAGCTGCCCGCTCACACAAGGTCAAGAAGCGGAGCCATTCCAAGGGCTCTGGACATTTCCCCTTCCCGGGCCCTGCAGAGCCCAGAAGCGGGGACAGTCCTTCCACAAGCTGCCCCAAGGCCCTGGAACCCTCACCTTCTGGGTTTGATATTAACACAGCTGTTTGGGTCTGAGTCCTAGAGACAGAAAGTTGACTGAACCCAAAAGGTCCAGGTCCCAGTATTGGGCCCTGGGAAGGATTCCGTGTGGGAGCTATGGGTTTCAAAAGCCTGACTCCGAGTTCCTTTCCCCGAGAAAGGAGGGAGAAGAGCAAGAGTGTCTGGAGTAGGGCTGACGGGTGTGTGGTTGAGAGAGGTTGTGGTGGGGGCTGGCTGGTGGGGACGTGAGGGCTCCCGGACTGAAAGACATTGAGAGAGAGAGAGAGAGAGGTGCTCACTTTGGGGCTGTGGTTGACAATGAGGGGCAAGGAGAGGAGACAAGGCAATCCTGACATTCCGACAGGGCCCTCAAAGTCGTCAGCTGGACATTCTGTATGGATTAGGACACCGGTCTCTCAGGTTCCCCTAAAGAGGCCCCCCCATGAAGACCTCCGTGGCCCCAACCTTAGAACCATTGGCTTTCTTGGCAAAGCACTGCCCCAGACACAGGCCTGAAATGGCCACCCTCCTGGGATTGGGATCAGCAATCCAGAGAGGAAACGTCCCTCCCCGACTCCCTGTTGCCTTTAAAAAGTTTTCGGCCTACACCGTCGGGGGCCTAATAAGGAGTGTACCTATGGGAGGACTTGAGATAGTCCTATGTCTTTTCAAAAGTACAGGAAAGATATGTGTAAAGCACTTGACATGTTGGAAAGCCTTTTCATACCCATTATCTCCTTTTGAGTAAGCAAGGAGGGCAGTTATTATTCCCATTTCCCAGGTGAGGAAGCCAGCCCAGACAGGCCAGCTGCAGGCCGGAGGCAGACCAGCGCAGAGCTGCCCCGAAGGGCAGCAGCTGGGCCCCGGAGTCCCATGCGCTCCTTTCCTGTCACCCCGCTTCCAGCACCGAACCCCCACCCGGGACACAGCACACGGACGTCCCTCAGGCAGGCGAAGGTGCGCGCGTTAGAAGTGCGCACTGATTTTTAAATTCCCAGCCTCACCCTGCGGCATCCCTCCCCGCTGGCCGCGGAGGCCCGTCTTGCCCGATCAGACCGGCGGCGGGGAAGGGGAAGGGCAGGGGAAGGGGAAGGGCCGGGCGGCAGCTCCGCTCAGATCCCGCGGCGCCGAGAGAGCGTTCCTGGAGCGGCGCACGTGGCTTTCTGCGCCCACGGGGAGCTGCCGGGCGCCCGCCCTGCAGGGAACGCCCGCTGGCTGGGAAGAGACAATGCGGGTCCCTGTTTGGGCGGGCCCCGCCCTGCAAGCCCTCCCCCTCTCCTCCCCGCGCCCCTCCCTGCTGAGCTCCCCTCCGCCTGATGGGGGGTGACAGCTGCAATTAGAGGCGAGCCGCCTTCCCGCCCTCGCAGCATTAATAGCAAATTGGAGGAGAAAAATAACAAGGAAGGCTCGTCCTGCATCCTGGACCCCTGGAGACCACGAGGGAGGAGGGAGGAGGCTAAGGAAGGCAGCTCCACAGCTGGAGCTGGGGCCAGTTAGGGTCACTCTCAGACCCCCACTCAATCACTTGGGAGATGTTTAGTTCTTGGTGGCAGAAGCTACCAGAAGGAAGGTGCTAATTTTATTTATTTTCTGGAGACTTCGCTGTTCGCCAGGCAGTGTGCAGAACCATGCCTTTCAAACTTCCAACCCTCTAAAGTATTGTCTTCCCGGTAGATCAGTGAGGCTCTTAGGGGTCATCCTGGCTGCCCGGATCCGCCTTCCAGCGAATGGAAGAACCACGATTTGAAACAGGATTGTCAGGCTGCAAAAGGGCCTTTTCTACTCTCCCTGGAGCTTGCCAGTTGAGCCCGCCCATTGTGGAAGAGCAAGCCCCTGCTCATCCTTTCTGTCTCCCCAGGGACCTGGGGTAGTTCAGTGCTGGGGGAAGGCCCATTGGTTGTGGCTGCCTTGCTGGGGGTGGGGTGGTGTGCGCACACGTGTGAGAGAGAGAGAGAGAGAAGGTTCTCCCAGTGGGCAGTGGTGAAGTCACCAAGCTCTCTGTCTGGAATGATTCCACAGGAAACCAAGTCCCCTCTTGGCCATTCATCTGTGACTCATCTGTTTCGTGGGCAGGTCATCGAAATCCAGACCAACTGAACAATTCTTTATTGAAAACCTCCCAGGCACTACGACAGGAACTAAAGACAGCAAGGAAAAGGACCCCGTTCCTGGCTTAAGGCGTTCAGTGAGAAGCAGTAACTCCCAACCCATCGGTTGGCCAGAAGGGATCCAAGGGCATGCGAACTCACTTTAACTCGGGCCAGAACAAAAAAATTAGGAGTGACATTTGCCGCCAGTAGAACTCACAGGCATCAGGCACCCGGCATCTTTGTGTTCTTATTTCCGTCTCACCACACTCTGCAAGTGGTTGCTTTTCCTCTTGTTTCACGTGGAGATGCTCAGAGAGGTCAAGCCACTTACCCAAGGTCACTGCGGCAGAGCTGGGATTGAAACGGCCCCGGTGGACTTCCAGCCTTGTGTTTTTCACGTGTCCATTTCTGCTCCAAAAGCCCAGTCAAGAGGAACAACAACAAATCCCGTCCTCCCCATGTTATCCATGCATGGATAATGAATGGAATGCTCACTGTCCGCCGGGGTAATTTTGTTCTGGTCTTGACTGGGGTTGTGTAATGCCCTCATCACTAGGTCATGCTTTGCTAATGAAAGACTATGGCCGACTCATTTACACACACCATCACCATCACCATCACCACCACCACCACCACCACTAGTTTTTCCTTTTCCTTCTTTTTCTGGGCTTTTGTTGTGACAGGACCGAGATTGTATTTCACTGAAGCTGAGGGGAGAGGTGAATGGGAATGTCTGGGGCCTAAGCAATGCAGGAAAGTATTGGGGTGGGGAGAGCGGGATGAGGGGGAGGTAGTGGAAGCAAGCAGAGGGAAACTGACAGCTTAATTCTGCCCCTGGGGCTCATGTTATGGTTAATTAGGACATGCAAATAAGTTGCAAGCTCATTTAATACTCTCCCTGGCATGGAGCCCCGCTGCACACCTGGCCCACTTCCCTGGCAGGTACAAGGCCCCCTGATTGGTCCAGGCATCTGCTTAGGCCCCCACCTGCTCCTCTGTGGCTCTATGGCCAGAGCGTGTCTCTAGATGTTCCCTGACCATAAGCAGGAGCTACGAGAGTCCTTGCTGGGCCTGCCTGCTTTCCCTTCTCTTCTCTTTCCAACCCTGCAGGGCTGGAACCCCTCTTTCCCAGAGGGCCTCCCCAAGCACTTCCCCTACACCCACCCCTCAGGTTGAGACCTGAACCCAAACTTGCCCAGAGGAATAGAGACCTGGTTCAACTCTGTTCCCATGACATCGCCCTGCTCCCTATTGGGGAGGGGGCACCCCATCTTTCCCAAGTCACCCCATTTCCTACAGGTCCTCCATAAAAGCAAAAGCACAGCTTATTACTTTGGGGATCAGGGGCCTGTCTCCAGCCTTCAATGCACCTCAGGTCACCTGTCCCTGCCCCACCTCGAACAGGTAAGGCACTTCTGCCAGTACCATGGAAGGAGCACTGGATGAGGAGTCCAACAGGATATGAGACCCACTTCTGTCCGTGTCAGCTTGAGTGTGGCACCTGACCTCTCTGAGCCTTATTTTTCTTATCTATGACATGGGGATAATGGAGGGCTGTTGGAAATTTAAAGGACATAATGCATATCGTCCAGAACACAGAAGAAGCTCTCACTGGACCTCCTGACCGTTCGGTTCAGGCACTAACCATGTGAACCAGAGCTAAACCGTTAGAAAATAACAAAAACAACAAAAAAAATTCACTGGGGCTTGGTTTCCTCTTCTGTTAAAAAAAAAAAAAAAAGTGTATACTGGCCCTATTACCAGACTATAGCAGGGACCAGAGAAGACAATAGGCTTCTCTATTGTCTTTTCTACAATGTTTTTGTACATGATAAAAATATAACCCAGGTGGGGTGTATTTGCCAAATGACAAGCAATTCACGCCTTCTCATAGAGGACGATGTGCGAGGGGTGGGTATGGAGAGGGCGGGGAGGCGGGCTGAGCGCAGAAATGGTGCCTGAGGACGGGCTCTAGGGAACACTGCCACCCCTCTGTCCCTCACAGTCCCTCTGTCCCCAGCTGTCCCTCACAGTCAACCCGCAGGCCCCCACAGCCTGGCAAGGACTGGAGAGTTGAATGAGCCAAGTTCTGAAGGCTTTGAGAAGAGTCCAGCCCTTGATCTGCTCTCTGCTCATTAAGGCCTTGGTCCCTAGGGTCCTTGCTAAGCCCCACACCTCACCTCCTACCATCCCCCCAGTCACCCTGGGAACTAAAGGCCTAAAGGCACTAGTGGCTGTCCATTCCCCCTGATGGGGCCAGAGGTGCCCTGAAATCCTCTTTCACAGGAGTTCTCAGGGTTTAGCATGGTGCAGATGGAGGGAGGGCCTGGTGGATCCTGGGGATGCGACAAGATAAGGACCTCAGACTGTAGTTACCCCCTTGGTACCATTTTTCTTTTTTTTACTTTTATTTATTTAAACTAAGCCTTATACCCAACGTGGGGCTTGAACTCAGGACCCTGAGATCCAGACTGGCACACCCTACTGACTGAGCCAGCCAGGCATCCCAGATGGCAGCCAACCCTCCCGCCCCAGGTAGTATTACTAGGATGTCCCTGCCTCCCTCTTGCCTCCTCTACCCAAACCTTAAACAAAGAGAATGAGAACTGTCCCGTATTCCCTCAGCATTGGGCAAAGGACTTAGTACCTGCTCCTCTCTCCCCGCGCTTCCAGCAGTCCGAACACGCCCTCTGCCCACCGCCCCCACGCTCCAGATGAACTCCCCCAAATTCTGCCACATGCGCACCCAGGGGTCACAGTGAAGTCAGCCTTGCCAGTCTCCCTGAAACATCCCAGAGTCCACGTTCTGTCGCCCCCAGAGCCCTCCTCTTTCTTCCTCCCCTTCTAGGGTCTCTGCCCGCCTCCCCCAGCAGATCTCTCTGAAGGCATCTTTGTGTTCTGGGGGTGCCTACCCCTCAACACAATGCTTGGGGTGCACGCAGCTTGTATCTGCAGCCTCTTGGTGGGGCCCTGGGTGCGGAAGGGAGCAGGGTCTCCAGGGCCCAGGCTTAAGGCCTCCTCAGGCCGCGGCTGCCTCCCTGTCTTCCACCCCACAGAATCCCTTCTCTCCAGATCTGCCCCTCTGGGCGCCGCGCACGAGCTGACTGACCGCCCCATTCTGGGGCTCTAGGAATCACTGCCCCAAATCACCTCTGGCTAGCTTGGCACCTCCACCCTCCCCGGCCCGTGACCCAGCTCTGGGCTGTCCTCCCTGCCCCGCGCCCTGCTTCCTGCCCTCTCGGGTCCCAGAGAGGAGCCCCCTCGCCGCCTCCAGCCGGTCCGGAAGGGGTGGTTCAGACCTGCACCTCCCCCCCTCTGCCCCCAGGCTGCCTGGTGGCCCTGAGGGGCACCCCTTGTGGGAG
>PITA01013139.1:0-24553 GCA_004023965.1 Spilogale gracilis
GAATCATGACCTGAGCAGAAGGTAGATCCTTAACTGACTGAGCCACCCAGGTGCCACCTAATTTTTCATTGGAAACATACTTAGTATAGACTCTAAGAGTGAAAATGGATACACTGGTAAAATATTTTTCAGTCCATTTATTATACTGTCTTTATAAGCATATTAGAGATAGCCACTTCTACAAATTAGAAAAGTAAAATATAAATATATATAATTAGATAAATTCAGTGAATAGGACTTATGAACAGTGAAGTCCCATGTCACTTCATGTAATTCATGTTACTTCATGTAATTCAAGAAAAATGTAAAATATAACATTACTCATACTTAAAAAAACACATATCTAGCCAATATGATGAATAATCCTCTTATAATTATGTTTATACATTATAGTCCACAATAAAAATTTATTTAATTGTTACATAATTATTGCTGGGAATGAAAATCTCATGCATTTTAATATTAACCTGGAAAAGAAGGCTTAGAGAATTACCTATTTTTTTCAATTACAATGTTGTCATTTTCTATTAATAGGAGATAATTATGTGATGAGTGAATAACTCTACTCTTTTTTTTTTAAGATTACTTATGTATTTATTTGACTGACAGAGAGAGAGATCACAAGTAGGCAGAGAGGAGGAAGCAGGCTCCCTGCTAAGCAGAAAGCCTGATGTGGGGGTCGATCCCAGGAACCTGAGATCATGACCTGCGCCAAAGGCAGAGGCTTTAACCCACTGAGCCACCCAGGCTCCCAGAATAACTCTATTCTTAAGAGCTAATTTTAATATTTTTATAGCTTGCCATTATTACTGCTTTTATAGCAATGATTTGGATCTTCGCACATCCCCAAACTATATTTATTAAGGAAATTCATTATTGTAGGATCTAAGAACGTAGTAACATTAAATAACATATAATTTTTTACATAACTGTAGAAGGTTTAGTTTTAAAATGTGAGAATGTGGTATAACAAATAATTACAAAGTAAAACAAATGTAAATTCAAGGAAAGATTTCACTTGGTCCATTAAAAGTAAATGAAGACATTAGCAAACAATTATCTGAGCTACACTCCAACTCAGCTCAATCCAGCTGCATCTGTGATTCAGACTATTTCAACTGCTTTTAATTAGAAGTTTTTGTAAATATCTCAGAGGTTGCAAATTAAAGAGAACATTGACTAGCAGATTCTGTACTGTTTAAAAAGGAAATATCCTAGAGAGAACTCCAAATAATGATAAAGAATCTTGGTAGTAATATAAAGCAATGATAGGGCATATATCAGGAAATTAAAAAAAAAAAAAAGAACTACTAAAGTTTCAGACTTAATGCTATAAAAATAAGATTGCACAGATATTAGATGAATTTATCTTCTATGATTAATGGAAATTTGAAAAAAAAAACAAATCTACCATCTCACAAGAAACACTTTAAACTGTGGTTAATGGTTACAGGGTGGTGATCTGATTACTCTAATTTTTGACATATATAAAATATACTAAGTTTAGAGCAGATGATATTGTCATGATTTTATTTTTATTCTTCCCCATATTACATAATAAATCCTGTAGCTCAATCTATTTTTGGTGGTATGTAAAATAAAAACCTATATTCTTAGAAACTTATGGTATTGAAATTCAAAAGTGGTCCAGAATTTTTTTTTTTTAATTTTCATTTAAAAAAGACTTTATTTTTAGAGAAGTTTTAGGTTCACAGAAGAATTGAGAGGAAGGTACAGATGTTTCCCATGTAATTCCTGCTCGCATACATGAATACACTCCCACCAGAGTGGTACATTTGTTACAAAATGATAAATTTACATTGGCACAAGATTATCATCCAAAGTCTCATACTTTACCTTAGGGTTCATTCTTGGTGTTATGCATTCTAGAGGTTTAGACAAATGTAAATGACATGCATCCACCATTATAAGATCATACAGAGTAGTTTCAGTGCCCTAAAGATCTTCTGTGCTTCATAAGTTTTACCCAATCCTTAGATAATCAGGGTATCTTGGATCCTGGATATTTTTGTTGTTGTCGTTCACAGTATAAGCAATGCCTGAGATGACGTCTTGAAACAATAGCAGAGTGTCCAAGAGCACACATTAGAGACGCTCCCTGAAGTGCCAGGCTCTGGGCACCGCAGGAGGTTCTCTTCATAAGGCCCTAACATTCAGGAGGAGGAGACATAACTGGCTTTCTTAACACAAAGAAGAAGACAGAGACAGACAAAAGGAGAAAAATAAAAGGAATTTTTCCAAATGAAAGAACAAGATATTACCACAGTCAGAGGTCTAAGCAAAACAGATATAAGTAACATGACTGATAGAGAGTTTAAAACATTTATCGTAAAGATACTCTCTGGACTTGAGAAAAAAAAAAATGAAAGACACCAGTGAGCCCTTTACCACAGAGATTAAATAATAATAATAATAATCAGAGATGAAGAGTGCAATAAATGAGACCATTTTTCTTTCACTATGTATAAAAATAACTCAAATGGTTTAAAGACCTAAATGTGAGATGTGAAACCATAAAAGTCTTTAAAGCCTTTGAAGAATGCATAAGCAGTAATTCCTCTGACATCAGCCTACCTTAGCGTGTTGCTTTTTTAGACAGGTCTGCTGAGGCATGGGAAACAAAGGCAAAGATAAACTGTTGGGACTACTTCAAAATGGAAATCTTCCCTCCCAACCAAAGGAAACAACAAAACTAAAAGGCTATCTACTAAAGATAGAAGATATTCACAAATGACATGTCCAATAAACAGGTTAGTATCCAAATTACATAAAGAACTTATAAGACAGCACCCAAAAATGAATGATCCAATTAAAAATGAGTAGATGATATGAGCAGATGTTTTTTCAAAGACTATATACAGATGGCTGACACATGAAAATATGCTTAACACCGCTGATCATCAGGGAAGTACAAATGAAAACTAGAATAAGATATTACCTCACACTTGTGAGAATGGTTAAAATCAACAACACAAAGACAACAAGTGAAGGCTAGGATGTGGAGAAAGGGAAACCTTCTTGTCCTGTTGATGAGAGTGCAAACTGGTGCAGCCCCTCTGGAAAACTGTGTGGCAGTTCCTTAAAAAGTTAAAAATAGAACTACCTGTAATTTGGCAATCACACTACTGGGAATTTGCCCAAAGAATAAAAAAATACTAATTCAAAGGAATATATGCACACTGATGTTTACAGCAGCATTATTTTCAATAGATTATGAAAACAGGCCAAGTACCCATGGATTGATGAATGGATATGGAATGTGTATATATATACACACACATATATAATAGAATATTATTCAGCAATAAGAAAGAATGAAATCTTGTCAATTACAATAGTTTGACAGTGGAGCTGAAGGGTATTATGCTAAGTGAAATACCATATGATTTCACTCATCTGTGGAATTTAAGAAATAAAATCAGCAAAGAGAAAAAAAAAAAAAAATGAGCCAAACCAAGAAACAGACTCTTGACTACAAAGAACAAGTGATGGTTACCAGAGGAGAGGTGGGTAAAGGGATGGATTAAATAGGGGATGGGGATTAAGGAGGGCACTTGAGATTAAAACAAGGTGATGACCAGAATTGTTATATCACTATATTATACACCTGAAACTAATATTACAGTGTATGTTAACTAACTGGAATTTAAGTAAAAACTTAAAAAATAATAAAATGTAAAAAAAATTAAGAAATAGAAAAAATCAGGACCCTCATAAACCATATGTGAACTGTAAATAATTGCGTAGATATGTAATAGCTGAGCCACTTTTGAACAATTCCAAAAGGAAAACTTAATAAAATCTGTGATAGTTTTCCTTTTTTGTTTTTTCTGTATGCCAATTTATAAAGCCAAATTAGTTTTACCTTGTTATTGAAAACCATGCTGGCTCAACATGTACCCTCATATCTTTCTCAGATATTAGCTATGTTCAAATATCATGCTAGATGTTGACTATAGAAAGATAAAGATGACCTGTTTCTCACACACAAAGGTCATGTAATTTATGGACAATCTTGTATAGTTCTGTTATTGTGTCTTAGAAGGCATAAGTCATATGTGTTTATTATTATAATAAATATTTTTGCATTTATTCTCCTTTAATGCACCTATAAACTTCATTGGTATTGAATATTATATAAATTAAACTTCAGAGGCACCTGGGTGGCTTGGTCGTTAAGCATCTGCCTTCGTTGGCTCAGCTCGTGAACCCGGAGTCTGGGGATCAAACTCCACATCAGGTTCCCTGCTGGGTAGAAGGCCTGCTTCTCCCTCGTTCACTCCCCCTGCTTGTGTTCCCTCTCTCCTTGTGCTTCTCTCTGTCAAATGAATAAAATCTTAAAAAGAAAAAAGAAAAAAGAAACCTCAAAATTATGTTAATGTTATCAAAGACAATGCTGTTTTTTCTTTTATTCTATTTTTTAAAGATTTTATTTATTTATTTATTTATTTATTTATTTGTCAGAGCACAAGCAAGGAGAGTAGCAGGCAGAGTAAGGAGCCAGATACGGAACTTGATCCCAGGACCCTTGGATCCTGACCTGAGCTGAAGGCAAACAATTAACTGTCAGAGCCAGCTAGGTGTCCCGAGAATTTACCCATTTCTCTCCCATCCCCCACCCTCTACCCCCAGCAACCACCCAAACACTAGTCTGTTCTCTATTATCTATGAGCTTGATGTTTCTTTTTTTAGATTCCACATATAAGAGAGGTCATACAGTATTAGCATTTCTCTGTTTTATTTCATTTACCATAATGTCCTCAAGGTGTGTTCATGTTTTTGCAAATAGCAAGATGTATTTTTTTTTAGTGGCTGAATAATATTCCATTGTATTTGGATATATATCATGTATGCATATATCCTGAGTATGTATATGCACCATGTGTATATGAACCATGTGGATATTTATGCACTGTGTGTCTACATGTACACATACATTGTGTGTATATATATCATATAAAATCATGGTGTGATGTACCTATACACCTATATATGTGTATATCCATTCATCCATTGATGGGTACTAGGGTTGCTTACATATCATGGCTATTGTAAATAGTGTTGCAATGAATATGGAGGTACATATATCTTTTCTAATTAGTGTTTTCATTTCTTTGAGTAAATATCCAAAAGTGGAATCATTGGATCATTTGGTAGTTCAGTTTTTCTTAACTGAAGTATAATTAACCTACAGTGTTACATTAGTTTTATGTGTTCAATATAATGATTCAGCAATTCTGTACTTTTCTCAGCATTCATCAAGGTAAGTGTACTTTTATCTCTTTTATTTCCAAGGTGATGATCTTTTTCATTCAAACTTGCCCTAGCTCTTGGTTTTCTTGCAAATCTTTCTTTCTGCCTAAATTGCCTTATTTTTTCTTGATGTGCCCCATTGTTGAGAGTAGGTCAAGATCTGTTAGTGATCCAAGGGGAGGAATCTCATTTAGCACCTAGATTCAAGCTGACTGGAAGCCAGAACTTCAGCCATCAGCTTTTAAAGGTATGCAAATATATACAGAGTGCAAGTATAAGTCCCACTGGCCACCAAAGCCGGTTAATCTGGAGGGAACTGGCTGGGTGGCAGTAACAAAAATCTAGGCTCTAGTTGAGTGTACAAGCTCTTTTCCGGGTGATATTGTGAGTAGGAACAAGGCAGAGGGAGAGCGCTAAGGTGGTATCTCTAAAGATACCTGTGCTCCTTCAGAGCAGCTCTGTGCATCATTAAATATGTGCCAAACCTGAAGCTCACCTGTCAGGCCAAAGCTCTAGGACAAGCAGAGAGGCTTCTTTCACAGAAAGTTTTTGGTGCATGTACTGTCAGTACAGTGCCCTGAGGGTGGTAGCATGCCAAGAATTCTTCCTGGGATCCCATAGTCCTGGGGGCCACCCTGGCTGCAGTTCCCAGAGATCAGGGGGTGTCCCATGGGTAGCAGCTGCTGAAACCAGGGCACTGAAGGTATGTAAAACTCCTTCCTAGAGACATTGGCCCTTTGGAACACAGCAGAGAGTGAGCATGGACTTCCAAGTTCTCTGGAAAGGATTAAGGTCTGTCCCAAGATGCATATTTAATTAGAAGCCTGATCCTCAGGCTGCAATCATAATGCAGTGAAAGGCTAATAGGCCTTTTCTACAGAAAGATTGAGCACCTGAGTCTGTTGCCTCTCCCTGTGCTCCATGGGTAGTAGTGATTTAAGAACTCTTCCTCCATTGTTACAGTCCTATGGGATCCCCAAGCTTAAGCACCACTGGCCACCAGAGCCAGGCGATACAGAGGTGCCTTCTGGTAGCCATCACAAAACTTGGGGTGCCAGGCACTGGTCTGAGCTCCTTCCTGGGTGATATGGCTTATGATAGTCTCATGACACCAGGAATGCCGCCTCACCTGGCTTTTGAGACCAGGTGATCAAGAAGAGCCCTCTAGGTGGCACCACAAATGTCAGGGCATCCAGTGTGAATGGATGAACTGCTGATGTTCTGGAGCTTGGCAAAGGGAGAGCATGAAGATGGTGCCTGCCAGTCTTCATCCTGGGAGACTGTTCCAGCCCGCTCTGAGATGTGTCTGTGAAATTAGATGCGTGCTACCTAGGCCAGTACTTGAATGTAAGCAGGTGAGTTTCTTTCGCTTTAAGTCTGGGCATTATTGGCTGCTTTTGAGCGGGATGCTGGGGTGGGTGAGTTCAAGCATGTGAGCCCTTTAAGAGCAGTTTCTTACATTGCTACAGTCTGGTGGGTCTCAGGTTGTGACCCTCCTTGGTTTTCAAGGTTAGATGTTTGGGAAGAGCTGATGTGGGATTCAAACTCTTTGTTCTTCAGGGTGAAATTCTTGGCTTTGAGTTACCTGCCAGTTGTGGGTCTGAGTTTGGGCTTATGGTAAGATTGTGTTCCTGCCCCTTCTACCCACTTTGACATGGTTTTCTTCTCATTTATCTGATGTGTAGCAGTTGTCACTCAGCCACTCTTCAGGGTTTTTAAAGAGGAACTGTTCAATATATAGGTATACATAGCTACAGACTCTGTATGGAAGGAGATAAGTTCAGCATCTTCCTACACAGCCATCTTGAACTAGAAATTCCTTAACCCAAATGTAGTTTGCTCTTCATGGTAATTTAAAGCAAAGTGAGAGAAAAATCTTATTATTTACTCACTGAAAACTTTTGGACATACCTTTGAACTCCATTCATGCCGTATGCCCAGTTCCTTAGTCTCGTTATCTACTCATTCATTCAACAGATATTTATTAAGTGTAAGAATTGGATATGTGTCTGTTAAAAATTATATATATATATGGTAAAATGTTCTTTTGTGAACAATCATATTAGTAAGGGGATATAGATAATGGCTAATTTTTATAGCGTGTTATTAAGTCATAAATGCTACAAGGTTAAAATGGGGTAAGAGAGTAGGAGATGTAGGGAAAAGGGCAGAAAACAGCTTTTAAAAATAGTCATACTTATGTTTACCTATGCAGAGCAAACAGAAAGAAAGAATAGAGGTCAGAAGTAATAGCAGTAGTGGGAAGAACATATAGTTCTTTGTAGACCATTATAAAAACTATAATTTTTCATAAAATAAAATGGAGAGTCCTTGGAGGATGGCAGGAAAGAAATGATAAAATTCAAATTTAATGTGAGAGGGTCTCTGTGTTGAGAATAGATGGTTAGTAAGTGTATAAGTACCAAGACTAGTTAAGAAGCGATTTCCAGTGAAGGAAGATGAGAACTTGGACAGATGGTGAGAAGTGACTGGGTTCTAGATACATGATGAATCCAAGAGTTCCTATGGATTGGATCTCTGTGAGATATTTGGATCCATTAGGTTTTGGATAGGAACATCAGATACTTTGTTTTCCACAAGTTGGGTTCAGAGAACTATAAAATATTCCAGTACAGGTAGCACATAGTCAAATGAAGTTACGAATTTGGAGCAGAGTGAAAATGTATGGATTAGAAGATTCCAGAAAATTTTGGGAGTACCTAACAAATGTATGTTCATGAAGAATTCCAGTTAGTTATCAGATTGTGTTTAAAATTCCCTATTCTTCTCTTACTCTCTCTCACACCATCATGGGGTGTCAGTAGTATTTCTCCTAGGTTTTGCTGTCCTGGTAGGTATGATTGCTTCCAAAGGGTAGTGCTTTTCCGAGGGGCATAATTATCTATCATTTTAACTACAAAGTGCAAGCCTCTAAGATAGTCATGAAGTATAATCTTCTATTGCAAAGTGAGGGAATGGCACGTTCTTTTCTGTGTGTGTGTGTGTGTGTGTGTGAGAGAGAGAGAGAGAGAGAGAGAGAGAAAGAGAGAGATGATTTTACATAAAATATTTCTTTAACAATGAAAATATATTCCATTCAACTTAGGAATAAAATATTTAATACTCATCAAACTATATACATCATCTTTAGGAGGTTTGACTGCTGGCAGTCAAACCTCCTAAAGATGATTAAAATGATATGTTTCACATAAGATTTTGGTGGGAAAGAAATGTTTAACAGACAATCACAATAAATATAAGCTATGGATATAAGTATTCCTATTTTCTTTATTACTGAAATAATTTGACCTACTAAATAACCAAAAAAGTTCTAAGATGGGCTCAGTACTTTCTTATCCTCAACCAATTTAAATTCTGTATTAATTCATTAATTTAACTATAATGTTTATAAAAAGAATGTAATAAAACATAATTTAAAATAAATACAATGTAATAAAAGATTATTTTAAATAAATACAATGAATATGAAAGAATGCTGAGTAGATGTTGATGGATCATCAGTAGTCTTCTTGAACTTGCTGAACTGATTCAAATATGGATTAAAAGGGACAAGAAATTGGCAGATATCAGGATATGCTCCCTGCCCTTTTCTGTTTCTAAGAACATATTTGGTCCAATTTAAAGGACACTGACCTGTTTTAAAAGTCATAGATCCTCTGCTTACTTCTTTGAGCCATCCTTATTTCAAAATAAGGGTTAATAACTTTTATAGGGCTTTAATGAAATTAAATAATTACATATGGTATTTAGAATAGTTAGTGTCACATAATCAAATACTTTCTAGAATTATTTTACCTTCATTGATATATAGACATTCAAATAAGTTTTATTCATTACTTATAAGATTAAATGAACTAATCCAGGTTAATTATTTTTAAAGATACTTAGAATTTTTTTAATAGGAATTAAATACTTGTGGGCATTTAAAACTATTTATAATAGACTGTAAATGATTTAAACATGTAAATAGATTAAAGGATAAAATAAAGTTTATAAGTAAATTATAAATATAATAAAATATAAAGTATAATTTATATATAATATATAATATAAATATACTATATACTTACAAATTGTGTATATATATATATAAAATGATGATGATATTTTGTTAGTTTTTCAAATCAACTCTATATTCATAGGTTATTGTGTTTCTGTATTTTTCCTTGTTGGTTTGAAAGAACTTTAAGCTTACAGAATAGTGAAAATTATAAAAGTAACTTTTTTTTAAAGATTTTATTTACTGAAAGAGTGAGAGTGAGAATGATCACAGAAGGAGAGGGAAAGGAAGAAAGCTGACTAGCTGCTGAGCAGGAAGCCCAGTGCAGGGCTGAATCCCAAGACCCTGACATTATGACCTGAGCCAAAGGCAGATGCTTAATTGACTGAGCCACCCAGGTGCCCGTAAAAGTAACTTTATTTTCCTTAACCATTTGGGAAAAATTGCTGACCTATGGCCATCTAAAATAATGAAAAATAACATTACTAAATAAATTAATATCAAATACTTAAACTTCATCAAGTTTTGCTGACTGTCCCGATAAAGTCCTTTAGGCAAAAAGGATTCAATCAAGGATAGCATGTTGAATTAATTTTTCATGTCTCATTAGTCTCAGGTTACCAAAAAAAAAAAAAGTGAATATGTCCCTTTATGCATATGAAATGTACTGGAGTAATAATTTATAGGGGTTGCTATTAGGTTCTAAAAACTGAAAAATACAGATTAACAAAGCAGCAAGGACACATTCTCTCCATATGTTGAAATAAAATTGCTTAAGTATTCATTAACATTAGCATTAATGTTCAGAGTACTATGAAATAACAGTGTTTGAGGGAAAAAATGAAATAGAGAGGCATGATGGGAGGGGCAAGATGGTGGAAAATTAGGTGAGCCCATTTCAGGAGGTCCCCTGAAGTGAGCTGAATACCTGCAAAAAAAATTGGCAAGAACACTGTGAGAAACCATGAAATCAGCCTGAAATGTAATATTTCACACTTGTGGATCTCTATGAGGGAAGAACATTGACAAAGAGGTAGAATGGAGTGGGAGCGATCAGAGTGATATCCAAAGACAAAGGGATGTGGGGGAGGGAGTTCAAAGGGGCGACACATTGGAAATCCCGGCATGAAAGTGCTTGTGTTTGGGAAAAATAGCAGATTATGGTTTGATTAAAAGCAGGCAAAAACAGAGAGCCTGAGAGGCAACTGGGAAAAGCTAATCGCTGTTGACAGGGATGTAGATCTGCAGAGAGAAAGAGCTCCCTAGTACCGTGCGAGGGAACACGGTAAAGTGGAATATCTTAAAAACAGCTACTTTTGGGGTACCTGGGTGGCTCAGTTGGTTAAGTGACTGCCTTTGGCTCAGGTCATGATCCTGGAGACCCCGGATCGAGCCCCACATCAAGCTCCCTGTTCGGCAGGAAGCCTGCTTCTCCCTCTCTCACTCCCCCTGCTTGTGTTCCCTCTCTCACTGTGTTTCTCTCTGTCAAATACATAAATAAAAATTAAACAAAACAAAACAAAAAAACCAGCCACTTTTGAAACCACCATTTTTTTTTCCCCCACTTTTTTCCACCCCTTGGACCAGGCACACACAGCTCCCAAGGGAGGCGATTTTGCAGACTTAAGCATGACCTGCAGGACTGGGGAATCTCAATCCCTCCTGTGTAGGTGTGCACTACAGAGGCTCTCTGGGCAGACATAAGGTTGCTCGACCTGAAATCAGTTGTGGTTTCTGTGGTGCAGGAGCGAAAGGACAAGTGGGGGCTTCAGGCGCCATTCTGACCAGTGGCTGCAGGTGGGCGCAGTTGTGACAAGCAGCCAAAGGGGAAGATACAGGGAAAGGCTGTGAGCCCTGCACCATCCAGAGGATTGCTAGCTGAGGGCTCTCTCTGGGAAGGAGGTCTGGATGCAGATATCTTGCTTTGGCCTGACATTCTGAAAAGCTGCAAAAAGCTGCAAAAGAAAAAATCCTCAAGAGAAAAAAAGCCTGAAAACCTGGTTGCCATGGAACCCAGCCCCTAGGAAGGGGGCAAAGAGACTCAGCCCAGGTAAAAGGGACTGAAAAACAGCGTGGCAGGCCCCTCCCCCAGAAGGCAAGCCAGAAGCACAAGAGGACAACACCAAAACTGTAAAATCCCAACATTGGGGGAAAGGCAATATATTAAGCTCCTGGTACTACCCCAAAAGCTGTACACGTTTTAGATTTTCTTTTTTAACTGTTTTCTATTTTTACTTTTAAATATTTCACTTTAAATTTAAAATTCATTCTCACGGTTTTTGTTATTTTAATTTTTAACCCACTTATTATTCCAATGTGATACTTAATACAACACTCCATAATAACTTTACCTTGAAATTTTTTCAAACACATGCCTGTGTTTTCTGTTGTTGTTGTTGTTGCTTCTTTTGTTTGTTTGTTTTCTCTTTTTTCCTTTATTATTTTTTATTTTAAATATCCATGTAGTTATTAGCTTCAAGGTAATCCTTCATTCCTATTCAATACTACCCCTATATACAAACCAGTTCTAATATCCCTATATCTTTAGAAAGTGGACTCATCTAACAATAATAACAAGACACACCCAGGAGGATCTGAAATATTTTCGTTGCCCAAAAGGAGGGTTCACACTCACCTTCCCACCTTATTTTTCTGTCAGTGTTTCTGTATAATTGTTTTTGCCGTTGTAATATATAAATACTGGTCTTGGGGTCATTCGGGTTGGGCTTAGATTTTTAATCTCTTCAACTTCCTTTTACTCTTGATGATCTTTTTCTTTACTCTGTTGTAGTTTTGTACCTACCATTGGGGCCCATTCTGGCCAGGATTTTTTTTTCTTGCTTCTTTTCTCTTTTTCTCTTTTTTCTTTCTTCTTCCTTTTCGGTGGTGACTTGTGATTGCTCCAAAACCTTCCAATAAGCAAGTCATCTGGATAGGGGTTGATATATTCAGCTATACATCCCCTCAACCATCGCTCGCCAAAATGACTCAGAGGAGGAATAACCAAGAGAAGAAAAACCCAGAGACTGCAGCCCCTGTCACAGAATTACTAGAAATGAACATAAACAATATGACAGACATAGAATTCAGGGTAGCAATCATCCAAGCAATGGCTAAGTTGGAAAAGAACATTAGTGACAAGATACATGCTCTAATGACAGAAGTGAAAGCCAAGGTTAGAAAGGTTATTCATGAGATGCAATCTAATTTAATATGCTAACAGCTACAGTAGGTGAAGCTGAAGATCATATTAATGATTTAGAAGACTGATGGATTAAGGAGGAGGAGCAAGAGAAGTCTTGGAACAAACAGCTAAAATCCCATGAAAATAGAATTACAGAAATAAATGATACCATGAAACATGTCAATATCATAATTATTGGAATCCCCAAAGGAGTTGAGAGAGAGAGAAGCCTAGAAGATACAGTTGAATAAATCATAGATGAAACATTCCTAATCTGGGGAATGAAACAAGTGTTCATGCCCTAGAGGCAGAGAGGAACAAGTGTTCATGCCCTAGAGGCAATGAGGTCAGAAAAACCTCCAGGCACATAATTGTAAAATTCATTAATCATAAAATCAAAGAATATGTCTTAAGGAAAGCTAGGGGGAAGCAATCCCTTATGTATAGAGGGAGGACCATCAGAATAATGTCAGACCAATCCACAGAAACCTGGCAAGCCAGAAAGGGTTGGCAAGACATATTCAGGAAATTACATGGAAAAAAATATGCAATCAAGTATAATGTACCCAGCAAGGTTGACTTCTAAAATGGAAGGAGAGATAAAGTGCTTCCAGGACCGCCAAGGTCTAAAAGATTATGCAACCACCAAGACAGCACTACAAAAAATATTAAAGGGGGTTCTATAAAAGAGAAATGAACCCAAGCGTGACACAGAAAAAAAAATTTACAGAGGTAATCTATAGAAACATGAACTTCACAGGCAACATGACAATAATAAAAACATATCTATCAATAATCTCTCTAAATGTGAAGGGCCTAAATGCTCCAATAAAAAGGCACAGGGGTGTAGACTGGATAAAATGACGGGACCATTCCATATGCTGTATACAAGAGACACATTTGAATCTAAAGACACTTCCAACTGAAAGTGAGGGGATGGAGAACCATCTTTCATGCCAGTGGACATCAAAAGAAAGCTGGGGTAGTGATTCTCATATCAAACAAATGAGATTTTAATATAAAGACAGTAGTCAGAGACACAGAGGGACACTACATCATTCTCAAAGGGTCTATACACCAAGAAGATCTAACAATTGTAAATATTTATGCCCCAACATGGAAGCAGCCAACAACATAAGCCAACTGTTAAGCAAAATAAAGAGTCATATTGATATGTATTAAATAAATTAATTGTAGGAGGTCTTAACATGCCACTCTCAGCAATGGACAGATCATCTAAACAGAAAATCAACAAAGAAACAAGAGCTTTGAATGACACATTGGACCAGATGGATCTCATAGATATATTCAAAACATTCCACCCTAAAACAGCAGAATACTCCTTCTCGAGTGCACATGGAACTTTCTCCAGAATAGACCACATACTAGGTCATAAATCAGGGCTCAACCAACACCAGAAGACTAAGATTATTCCTTGCATATTCTCTTACCACAATGCCTTGAAACAGGTACTCAACCGGAACAAAAAGTTCAGAAGAAAATCAGACACTTGGAAGCTAAAGACTATCCTGCTCAAGAAACTTTGCATCAACTAGGAAATCAAACACGAGCTTAAACACTTCATGGAAACCAATGAGAATGAAGATCCATCAATCCAAAAAATATGGGATACAGCACAGATAGACCTAAGGGGGAAATACATAGCCATCCAAGCCTCGCTCAAAAAAGTTGAAAAATCTCAAATACACCAACTCTCATTACACCTTAAAGAACTGGAAAATCAACAACAATTTAGACCAACCCAACACACAAGAAAGGAAATAATTAAGATTAGAGCAGATATCAACAAATTTGAAACTAGAGATACAATAGAACACATGAATGAAATTAGAAGCTGCTCCTTTAAAGGAATTAATGATCAATAAACCATTGGCCAAAGTAATCCAAAAGAAAAGGGAGAAGACCCAAAATTAATAAAATTATGAATGAAAGGGGAGAGTTCATGACTAACACCAAGGAAATAGAAACAATCATCAGAATAACTATCAACAGTTATATGCCAATAGTTTAACAACTTAGAAGATATGGATGCATTCCTGGACACCTGTAAACTTCTAAGACTGAAACAGAAAGAAACTGACAATCTGAATAGACCAATACCTAGTAACGGATTGAAGCAGTGATCAAAAACTTCCCAAAAAACAAGAGATCAGCACCAGATGGATTCCCTGGGGAATTCTACCAAACATCCAATGAAGAAATAACACCTATTCTTCAAAGCTGTTTCAAAAAATAGAAACAGAATGAAAATCCCAGACTCTTTCTGTGAAGCCAGCATTACATTAATTCCCAAACTAGGCAATAGCCCCATCAAAAAGGAGAATCTCAGACCAATATCTCTGATGAATATGGATGCCAAGATTCTTAACAAGATCATAGCTAATAGGATCCAACAGTACATTAAAAAGGTTATCCACCTCGGCCAGGTGGGATTTATCCCTGGGAAGCAGTGGTGGTTCATCATTCACAAATCAATCAACGTGATAGAACAAATCAATAAGAGAAGAGAGAAGAACCACATGGTACTCTCAATTGATGCAGAAAAAGCATTTGCAAAATACAGCATCTGTTCCTGATTAAAACTCTTCAAAGTATAGGGATAGAGGAAACATTTTTCAACATCATAATATCTATCTATAAAAAACCCACAGTAAATATCATTCTCAATGGGAAAAAAACTGACAGCCTTCTCATTGAGATGAGGAACAAGACAAGGATGCTCAGTCTCACCACTATTGTTCAACATAGCATTGAAAGTCCTCGCAACAGCAATCAGACAACAAAAAGAAATAAAATGTATTCAAATTGGCAAAGAAGAAGTCAAACTCTCTTGGCAGATGGCATGATACTTTATATGGAAAACCCAAAAGACTCTACCCCAAAACTACTAGAACTCATACAACAATTCAGTAATATGGCAGAATACAAAATCAATACACAGAAATCAGTGGCATTCTTATACACTAACAATGAAAATATAGAAAGGGATTCCAGAGAATCAATTCCATTTACTGCAACATCAAAACCCATAAGATACCTAGGAATAAACCTAACCAAAGAAGTTAAGGATCTGTACCTGAGGAACTACAGAACAGTCTTGAAAGGAATTGAAGAAGACACAAAAAGATGGAAGAGCATTCTATGCTCATGGATCAGAAGAATAAACACTGTTAAAATGTCTATACTGCTCAGAGCAATCTATATTTTCAATGTCATCCTGTTCAAAATTCCACCAACAATCTTCAAAGCATTGGAACAAACAATCCTAAAATTTATATGGAACCAAAATAATGCCCCAAATTGCTAAGGAAATGTTGAAAATGAAAAACAAAGCCGTGGGCATCTTGTTACCTTATTTCAGGCTTTATTACAAAGCTGTGATCACCAAGACAGCATGGTACTGGCACAAAAACAGAGAAACAGACCAGTGGAACAGAGTAGAGAGTCCAGATATAGACCCACAAATTCAAATCATCTTCAACAAAGCAGGAAAAAATAGACCAAAAAAAGACAGTCTCTTCAAAAAATAGTGCTGGGAAAATTGGACGGCTACATATAGAAGAATGAAACTAGACTGTTCTCTTACACCACACACAAAGACAAACTTGAAATGGATGAACGACCTCAATGTGAGGCAGGAATCCATCAAAATCCTGGAAGAGAACATAGGCAGTAATCTCTTTGGCACTGCCACAGCAACTTCTTTCAAGATACATCTCCAAAGGCAAAGGAAACAAAGGCAAAAATGAACTTTTTGGACTTCATCAAATTAAAATGCTTCTGCACAGCAAAGGAAACAGTCAACAAAACAAAGAGTCAACAAATGGAATGGGAGAGGATATTTGCAAATGACACTATAGACAAAGGGATGATATCCAAGATCTATAAAGAACTACTCAAGTTTCACATCCAAAAAGAAGATGACCACATCAAGAAGTGGGCAGGAGACATGAAGAGGCACTTCTCCATAGAAGGTATACAGATGGCTAACAGACATGTCATCATCACTAGCTCTCAGTGAAATTCAAATCAAAACCACACTGAGATACCACCTTACACCAGTCAGAATGGCCAAAATTAACAAAACAGGACATAACAAGTGTTGCAGAGGCTGCGGAGAAAGGGAAACCCTCTTACACTGTTGGTGGGAATGCAAGTTGGTGCAGCTGCTTTGGAAAACAGGGTGGAGATTCCTTAAAAAATTAAAAATAGAGCTACCCTATGACCCTGCAATTACACTAGTGGGTGTTTACCCCAAAGATACAAATGTAGTGAAAAGAAGGGCCGTATGTACCCCAATGTTCATTGCAGCTATGGCCACAATCGCCAAACTGTGGAAAGAGCCAAGGTGCCCTTCCACAGATGAATGGATAAAGAAGATGTGGTACATATATACAATGGAATATTACGCCTCCATCAGAAAGGACAAATATCCAACTTTTGTAGCAACATGGACCAGGTTGGAAGAGATTCTGCTGAGTGAAATAAGCCAAGTAGAGAAAGTCAAGTATCACATGGTTTCACTTACTTGTGGTGCATAAGGAGTAATATAGAGGACAGTAGGAGAAGGAAAGGAAATGGGAAGCAGGGTATTCCGAGGAGGGAAACAAAACGAGAGACTTTGGACTCAGAAACAAACTGAAGGTCTTGAGGGTGGATGGGTGGATGGGAGAGCCTGGTGTTGAGTACTGAGGGCACAAATTGCATGGAGCACTAGGTGTGGGGCATAAACAATGAATCTTGGAACACTGAAAAAATAAAATAATAAAAAAAAGAAAGGAAATGGAACAATTTTTAAAATAGAAAAAGAAAGAGAGGCATTTAACAATAATAATACAAAAAAAACTTAAGTAGTATTCATCTAATTTTCAAAAATGGATGAATACTAATTTTGAAAATTGAGTTAGATTTACAAAAAAATATAATAATATCTAGTAAAATACAAAACTGCTCCTTCAAATGTTCACAGTGAATCTCAGGAATATGAGAATACTAAGAAACAGTAATTTTCCAGTGATTTTGGAAGATTTTTGCTTCTTCAAATGACTGATTGTTATATAAGCAATTTTTTATAACATGTGAAATTTAAAGTCATTGATATCATTTTCACCTGACATTTTTTTACTGTATAGAAATAATCTTAATGTACCTTCCATTACCTATGGATGAATCATGAATCCAAATGTGTTAGATAAGTGAATGTAGCAAAAACTGGAAGTTTTTTTAATCTCCAGGGTGTCTCATTTGTACAGTCTGCTAGAACTAAGCAAAACCATTCCTTTATTAGAAACATTATAGTTTCTATACTAAAACAGATTTGATAACCTAATACAGAAATGTTCATGTAATTTGTGTGAATGTGTCTGAACAAAACCTCAACCAAATTAATGAAGTTAGTTTTTTTTTGTTTTTTTTTTTAAGATTTTATTTATTTATTTGACAGAGAGAAAGATCACAAGTAGGTAGAAAGGCAAACAGAGTGAGCAGAGGAAACAGGCTCCCTGCAGAGCAGAGAGCCCCATGCGGGCCTCGATCACAGGACCCTGAGATCATGACCTGAGCTGAAAGCAGAGGCTTTAACCTACTGAGCCACCCAGGTGCCCTGAAGTTAGTTTTATGTGGGAAATTAAGCTAGCTTATCTTCCAATATTTTCCACATCTTAATTACCATTTTGCAGTGTCAACTCTTTATAATTTAGACAATTTTTCATATATGGCATATAACATTTTATTACCAAATTCTAGTAGACTGTTTTGTCCATAAAATAAAAGGCAAGTTTATTAAATTCTTATATTTCAGGTACAGATTGGCTTTTTTCTGTATTGGCTTCTTTATTAAAATGTTGTCTGAGGGATGCCTGGGTGACTCAGTCAGTTGGGCATCTGCCTTCAGCTCAGTTCATGATCCCAGTGTCCAAGGATTGAGCCTCACATTGGGCTCCCTGCTCAACGAGGAGTCTGAATCTCCCTCTGGCTGCCACTCCTCCTTCTTGTGCTCTTTCTCTTACTCTCTCTCTGGCAAATAGATAAATAAAATCTTTAAAACAAATGTAGTGTTAAAAGATAAACTGTGCAATATTAAAATTTTTAAGAACTTATTTGAATAAAAAACACTCCAATTGGGCCGTGGTTCCAAATGTGAAGTTTCAGGTTGGGAGCATTCTTCCAACAGGTTTTAAGGAGAAGACATATAGAGAGAAAAAGCCAAAGTTAAGAAATATAGGGGACACACCCTATAGTGACAAAACCTTCCTCATAGCAATCACTTCCCTATCCGTGGTACCACTGAAGTGGCAGCCCGGGATTGGTCTATCTGACTTCCGTAGACGTGATCCGCTCGTGGCCGCTGCATATTTCTATGAGACTTCCGTCCTCATGTGCACTGCATGGACTGGTGACCTTTACAGTGATTGGGCCTTACCCTCTCCCCCTCCCTTTTCCCGCCTCCCCGCTCGCCCAATATATTCTGTGGCACCGCCTTAATAAATGAGATCCTGCTTCGACAGACCTCCCGGCTCGGGTGTGTTTTTGGCCGCCGACACTCATCATCCTGCTGGACCCCACCTTTTTTCCCCTGGCTGGACCAGGGGAGAAACCCCAAACCTCATAGCCCAGGAAGGAGCTACAACTGGCGCCCAATGTGGGGCACGAATCGTTGACAGGCTAATGGGACCATGGGTGAGTGTACCCCCATCAAATATGGGGCAGTCTAGCTCTAAGAATGACCCCTCCCTTGACTCCCTTAGGGTTCTCCTCAAAAGCAGAGGGTTGGAATTGTCAGACAACGTGGAGAGCCCTCATCAAAGTTGCCCCTTGGCTCCCAGAGGCAAATTTGTTCGATTGGGATACCTGGGACAGAATTGAACAACTCGTTTGTAAGGCCCAAGTTAATAGAGGAGAAATCCCTCCCCTCGGGGCTTTCCCTACCATCACCACTCTTAAAAGCTGCTTTCCACCCCGTCCTGTTCGCCCTGTAGAGAGAGATCAGGGGGCCCCTGAGGCTACCCACTCTCAGAGGTACTGCCCAAAAGCCCCCCCACTCGATGAGCCAAGGAAGCCCTCTCAGGAGCCCGAGACCGGTCCCCCTAATCCGTTTGACTCTGCCCCTTGGCCACCCAAGGAGGAAACAGGCGGGCCCTCAAAAGGGCGTCCGATCGAGGCACCCTCCTCCTTCAACCCTTTTTGGGCGCCTTCGGCCCCTCCCCCACCATATCCGGTAGAGCCATCTGGCATGCACCCCGGGGTTTTCCCCTTCCTCCACCCCTGAGGCATGTCACCTTTTTCCGGTGAACGTTAACCCAGGGGGTAACAGACCTGCAATTTGCTATCCGTGGAAACCACAAGATCTCAAGGAACTGAAAAAGGCAGTCACGGAAGATGGCCCCAATTCCCCCTGGGCAGAGACTATCCTGCAGGGGCTCGCCCATCAAAACTGCACCACTCAGGACTGGAAGAACCTAGCTAAAGCTGTTCTCCCTGGGCCCATGTATATCAAATGGTGTGCCTTTTTCAACAATGACTGCCATGCGCAGGCCAAAAGAAACCAGGCCGCTAACCCTCCCATACCCATCACTTTTGTGATGTTATCAGGGACTAATGATCAATTCTCCACGGGCGTACAGCAGGAGGCTATACCTGCCCCGTATCAGGAACAGGTCTGAGCCCTAGGCTTAGCTGCCTGGAGAAAGTTAGAGGAAGGTCCATCAGAACCCCCAATCTCTGGTGTCACTCAAAAGGCATCAGAGGATCTGTTCTCTTTCATAGACAGGGTAGAAAAGAGCCTGCAAAGAAAGTTCCCTCCGGGCCCGCTGAGAGCCCAGTTTGTTAAGATGCTTGTATGGGAAGGTATGACAGCCGATCATAAGCTAGCGTGTGCTGGTTTGAAAGAGCGGTCTATGGGAAGGTGGATAGTGGCCACTGAGGACATCGGCACTATGTCCCATCAGGCCCAAACCATGACATTGATGCTTAAAGCCTCCCAGGAGAGTAATATAGCTGACGTCGTTTGTGCCCTTCAACAGGCATTCCCAGGGAAAGGAGCCATCACTGGTGCGAGAGGGGCTTGTTTTAAATGCGGACAACCAGGCCACTTTAAGAAGGAGTGTCCTCACGGGAACTGGGGCGGGACACCTTCCCCAAAGGGCCCTTCTTCTTAACCCCCACGCACTCCTTGCCCTAGATGCAAAAAAGGGTTTCATTGGGCCAAGGATTGCAGATCTAAAATAGACATCACAGGAAAGCCTTTAAACTCTCTGAGGGGCGGCCACCAGCCCCGTTAAATAAGGGGAGAACATCCACTAGAGCTCATTGGACGGTGCCTCTGGTGCCAGGCGTTAGGCCAAAAATGACTATTGCTATTGGAGGAAAGAATTTCAAATGCCTCATTGACACCGGGGCAGACAGAACAGTTCTAAGGAGGGAGGAAGTCCCTCCCCAATGGAGGCTCCTACCCGGACCCCCATTACTGGGGGTTGGGGGGCAAACAGTCTTTTCAAACTGCCACCTGGCTTCCGTGGAAGGGTCCCGATGGCAGTGGTGGAGAGGTGCGCCCCCTAGTGGCCTCCAGGCTTTCCGCCAACCTGTTGGGGCAGGATATATTAGGTGAAGCGGAGACCTATATCACCACAGATCACAAAGCGCTGTATAATGACCTTTTAGAGGAAGAAGAATATCAACAGCAATTCAAACAGGGAAGGGCGTCTCACCCTAACTATAGGGATGACCCCTCCTTTGAAGCCATATGGAGGGGAGAGCCAAGGCCTTTCTTACTGCCACACCCCCAATCCTAAAGGCCACTGCTCACCTGGAACCTTTAAAGATCAAGTGGCTTCCAGGCCCCCCCGGTTGGGTTGAGCAGTGGCCTCTTCCTCAACATAAACTTAGGCAACTCCATTTACTGGTGCAACTACAGCTGAGGGCAGGCCACCTTAAACCATGGAACTCCCCAGTCTTTGTTATCCAAAAGGCTAACGGAAACTGGAGGTTCCTACACGACCTTAGGAGAATCAATGAAAGAATGCTCCCCTTTGGCACTCCCCAAAGGGGGCTCCCTTGGATCCCAGCCATTCCCAAGCATTACCACCTCATAGTTATTGACATCAAAGACTGTTTTTTCTCCATATCTTTGAGTCCTGAGGATTCTGAAAAATTTGCCTTCTCTGTTCCATCCCTTAATTTTGAGGGTCCTGACCAGAGATTTGAATGGACAGTCCTACCTCAGGGGATGGCTAATAGTCCCTCCATATGTCAATTCTTTATGTCTAAAATCCTCAGCCCACTAAGACAAAAAGATCTTCTGCTGTATGTTTATATGGATGATATCATCCTTGGGGCGAAACAAAGTGACCAATTAGATCAACTTTTCCAGTCCTGCCTTCATTTACTTCTTGGGCTAGGATTTCAAATTGCACCTGAAAAAATTCAAAAACTCCCCCCATTCAAGATTTTAGGATCCCTCCTAGAATTAGATGTGGTCTCTCCAGTTAAACCCCAACTCCAAATACAGGAGAGCTATTCTCTTCCTCAGCTTCAAAAATTTCTCGGAGAAATCAATTGGATGAGGCCCTGGATTTCTATTAGCACGGAGGAACTTACCCCTCTATTTGATCTGCTCCGAGGGCCAGATTTGTCCTCAACAATTCTGTTAAAACCCACACATATAAATACCCTCCTTAAAGTTCAAAAGGCCATTAACCACTCCTGCCTAAAGAGATAGGATCCCTCATTGCCTTTAACTCTCTATATTTTCAGTGGGAAATCCCTCCTTACAGGTCTCCTAGCACAAGAAGGAGACCCCATTCATTGGATTCACTTATCTGTCGGAGGAGCCCCCTGAGTCTATGCCATTCTAGATCAACTTGCAGACTGCATTAGCAAAGGGAGAGATTTGTCTCTCTGCCTTTTTGGCCACCAACCTCATGTACTCATTGTTCCTTTCAGACTAGCTGATTTTACATGGTTGCAGAGAAATAACAATTGTATTGCAATTGCCATGGAGGGATTTTTTGGGTGTGTCGATTGTCATTATGGTCCCTACAAATGGATGAGCTCCTTTTCCCAATTAGATTGGGTGCCACCCAAACAGTTCTTGCCGAAGGCTGATCCTTCCTATCCCACAGTTTTCTCTGACGGGGGAAGGGAGGGAGCGGACATAGTCATCTTCCCACCCTTCATGCAGGGAGATGAAGATCCTACGACTATCATTCATGATGTGCAGGGTTCAGCACAATTCAAGGAGCTTTATGCCGTTGTCCTAGCACTACAAGAATTATCTGAAGCATTCAACCTATTTACTGATAGCCTCTATGTTGCTAACTTACTCCCTAATCTCCCTTGGTCCTACATCAAGCTCGATGAAAATCCCATTACCCCTATGATGATTCAAGCGAGAAACCTATTAAAGCAAAGAAGTAACCCTATATTTCTGCAACACCTTAAGGGGCACCAGTGTCTCCCTGGTATTCTATCTGAGGGCAATGCTCTTGCTGACTCCCTAGCCTCTACCCTCCAAGTTTGCCCCACTCAGAAAGAAGCCGCAGCCTTTCATGACCTTACCCATGTTAATTGGTGAGGCTTACACTATAAGTACCCACACATACCCATAATGGAGCTCAAAAGGATAGTTCAAACATGTAAATCTTGTTCACCCTTCCTGCAAGTACCCCCCTTGCAGGAAGCCGGAGTCAATCCTCAGAGACTAGCACCAAATCATTTATGGCAAACCTATATTACTCATTACATTCCTTTCAGGAAACTTAAATTTCTATTTGTGACTGTAGATACTTTCTCTCATGCCTGTTGGGCCACAGCACATGCTGGAAAGAAAACAAAACATGCCATAAGTCATCTTTTACAATGTTTTGCTGTTCTGGGCCTTCCCAAACAACTTAAAACTGATAATGGCCCTTGCTTTGCTAGTAAATCCTTTTCCACATTTGTGGAACGCTGGAAAATTCGACATAATACAAGTATACCATACAACCCCACCGGATAGGCAGTTGTAGAACGGCAAAATCGTACTTTAAAAACTCAATTAACAAAACAAAAGGGGGGAATATCCTCCCCCCATGATCAGTTGAAAATGGCACTATGTACTTTAAATATTTTAAATTTTTCCAAAGAAGACAATCTCTCATCATTCCAAAAACATTGGGCTACCACAATGAAATACCGTGCCATTAAAGTCCGGTGGAAGGACCCTCTCACAGGAGCCTGAGAGGTCCTGACCCCCTCTTAACCATTGGAAGAGGTTTTGGATGTGTATTCCCTATTGACGAAAATAAACCTATATGGATTCCTGCCAGAAATATTAAATACCATCCTCCCACTGATAATGATTCTCCTCCCCCTGAAAATGATGAAGCCAACCCAGGGAGCTCTGCTTCTTGAGGTCTTGTGTTTTTGTTTTTTTTTTTTTTCTCTTGACAGGAATGCAGAGACCCTGGTGGACCCTTTGCCTTACTATTGCTGGACTCCTCATTGTCTCCCTCCTTCTGTTCGTTGGGAGGCTTGCTGCTTCTATGCCAACAAGTCTGGCATTGTCAAGAACAAGATTAAAGAGCTCCAGGAGGACCTAGAGAAGTGGCGCACAGACCTTCGTGACAACTTCTTTTTGATGGGACTGAGTGGCTGGGCCCCTTACCTACTCCCCCTTCTTGGCCCCCTCCTCACTTTTCTCGCTGTTCTTACTTTCGGCCCCTGTATCTTCAATAAGGTCATACAGTTCATTCAGAAGCGCATTGAGGCAGTGCAATGAATGTCCAAGTGCACTACCAACGCCTGGCCACTTGCCCCGATAGGGAAGAGTGCCTATATGGAGGTTTATCGCGACCCTGAGGGCCCCCTGAGCCAATGACGGGTAAGACCCTGAGTATGCTGGGGCAACCTAAGACAGGCTCAGGGTGAGGCATCTACCCTTAAACCCCTCGGGCGATCGGAGCGATATGGAGTTTCCAAGGACGGGTAAGATCCATGTAAGTTGCATACCAACCTAAGACAGGGTTCTAACGCCATGAGGTCAGGATACCAACGACGGGTAAGGATGTCAATTGACA
>PITA01013139.1:24653-59024 GCA_004023965.1 Spilogale gracilis
GTATCTTCAATAAGGTCATACAGTTCATTCAGAAGCGCATTGAGGCAGTGCAATGAATGTCCAAGTGCACTACCAACGCCTGGCCACTTGCCCCGATAGGGAAGAGTGCCTATATGGAGGTTTATCGCGACCCTGAGGGCCCCCTGAGCCAATGACGGGTAAGACCCTGAGTATGCTGGGGCAACCTAAGACAGGCTCAAGGTGAGGCATCTACCCTTAAACCCCTCGGGCGATCGGAGCGATATGGAGTTTCCAAGGACGGGTAAGATCCATGTAAGTTGCATACCAACCTAAGACAGGGTTCTAACGCCATGAGGTCAGGATACCAACGACGGGTAAGGATGTCAATTGACATGGACAACCTAAGACAGGAGCTTCACCTATCGATTCGCTGTGGGGAGGCATAACAAAACAAAAAGGGGGAAATATAGGGGACACACCCTATAGTGACAAAACCTTCCTCATGGCAATCACTTCCCTATCTGCGGTACCGCCGAAGTGGCAGCCCGGGATTGGTCTATCTGACTTCCGCAGACGTGATCCGCTCGTGGCCGCTGCATATATCTATGAGACTTCCATCCTCATGTGCACTGCATGGACTGGTGACCTTTACAGTGATTGGGCCTTAGCCTCTCCCCCTCCCTCTTCCCGCCTCCCCACTCGCCCAATATATTCTGTGGCACCGCCTTAATAAACGAGATCCTGCTTCCACAGACCTCCCGGCTCAGGTGTGTTTTTGGCCGCCGACACTCATCATCCTGCTCGACCCCACCTTTTTCCCCTGGCTGGACCAGAGGAGAAACCCCAAACCTTGTAGCCCAGGAAGGAGCTACAAAGAAAGATATTTCTGATTGACTATAGCTTAAAGCCCAAATTTATTTGTGATTGGTTATCCTTAGTGTTTTAATTTCATACTTAGTGAGGCATGTTAGACCTGAGGTATATAGACTTAGATTTAGTTTGCTTACATAGACTACCATAACAGCAAACCCACTTTAGTCTAACTAGTCTCCTGGTTTAGTTAATTACCAAGTCTAATATTTTAGTCCCTTTGGCATTCAACATTCAGTATAATAAATTAGGGGTCTAAGTGTTATTCATTTAGAGAATTTGAATTTTAGAAGATTTTGACAACTATCCATATAGCAACCTGAAATTCATGCTAATTCTTCTTCCTTACTCAAAATGAGTAAAACCAGACAAGTATTTTTGCTTGTTTGTTTCTATATGATGATATACCAAGGTTTACATTATTAGATTTCCCTGGAATCTGAAGAATAAGAAATGCCTTTTAGTTTAAATACTTGTTACTAATGGGTAGAAGAAGTACAAGAGCTAAAAATAAAATAATTTGGTTACTTGACTAAAATTTGTTTGTAAAATATGTATACCAACACAACTGTTCATTTGCTATAGCCCAAAATACAAGAAAAAAAAAAGACTGAGGGACGCCTGGGTGGCTCAGTTGGTTAAGCGACTGCCTTCAGCTCAGGTCATGATCCCAGAGACCCCGGATCGAGTCCCACATCGGGCTTCCTGCTCGGTGGGAGGCCTGCTTCTTCCTCTCTCACTCCCCCTGCTTGTGTTCCTTCTCTGGCTGTGTTTCTCTCTGTCAAATAAATAAAATTAAAAAAAAAAAAGACTGAATGTTAATATCAATATTACTGCTAACAATAGTTTTATAGTTCTTTCTCATGGCATATACCACAAAACATATGCAACCAAATTATTATATTTTGAAATCATGATATCCTCTCTCCCTGTGTTTATGCCACTGAGTCAAAGAAGACAGCTTTAAATTCAAGGATATGCACCAACACTCCATGTTTCAAAATACTTTTATTTGTCTTTATTATTTTGCAACTAATTGTAAACCTTGGCATTTTTAAATTGACACATTTTAAGCATGAATTTGATACAAAATCTGTATAATAGTAGCATGAGAAATGGTTGACTTTTATTGAGTTCTGGTCACTGTTAAACATATTAAGCATACTGTTTAATTTCATTCTTACAGAAATAATGTGTCGTAGGTATAATTAATTATCCCCATTTTATAGATGGGAAAACTAAGGTTATTAGGAAGTAAGTTTCTCAGTATTACAGAACTAATGAATGATCATTTGAAAATAAACTACAGCTGTCCCTAAGAATTATGTTCTGAACTCCTAAATTTCATTTGTTTCTATTTTATTTGGAAAGGTAAATGATGAGATTAATAATGAGGCAGTGTTTACTACCCTGATAATGAATTAACAGTATCTCTTCTTATCTTCATCAAAATCTGACTCAGTAGAGTTTCTACACCAGGTGTAATAAAAAAAAAACAGTGGTTTGACAGACATGGACAGAAAAGGACTGAGAAACTCCTTGCTTCTGAAAAAGGCTAGGTGTCAGGGGGCCTGCCCCAGTTACAGGTAATAAGAGAAATTTGGGGCAGGGATATTGAGCTTGTTGCACAACAGAAAAGAGCAAAACAAAATAAAAACAAACAACTAGAAAATTGATTGACACATTATGACATAGTCTCCAGAAAAAATTATTTCATACTACATAAATACATATTTATATGGAAATATTTGATAAGTAATTAAATTGCTGATTTACATGAATTCATATTGCTATAATAAATATATTTTATATTACATAAATGTTAATAAATGTATATTTTCTTCAGTCAGAAGATGGTAATTCAAATTTATAAAACTATTTTGTAGTTTGGAGGAAATACAAGCCAGCCTTTCAGAACATGGATAAACTATGAAATCAAGCATCGCATGAAATGCTGTGTCTAAGACATGAGAATCAGGGTGTATGAAAGCCAGAAGGGCATCAGTTATAAAGCCAAAGCACTGCTTCAGCAAAAGGTTTACAAGGGAAACCCTGCTGAGTTCATACTTTAAAAGAACTGAAGAACATAATGGGTTTTGATCACAGGAAAAGTCAACATCTGAGTTTTAATGCCATGGTGGGGACTTTGAAGCAAGATAAGCAAGGGAGTTGACTGATACTCAAACTGATAAGGGCAAAAATATGTCTTCCCCTCCCCCTCCTCAAATTCTCAAAGTGTAACACTACCTGTGGCTCAGGATATGCCATCTGCAGATATTATTGAATAAATTACTCTCAACTGGACATGACTTCCAGCAAGGGCTATGGTAAATTAAAGGAGAGAGTATAGCTATAAAACCAAAATAATCAGTTCAAGGCAGATATAAATATTTACCTACTTCAGAGCGGTCAAAAATTTTTATTATATTTCTAAGCTTCTGCACTCAAAATAATACTTACCTTGCATTGCTCTGAGGATTGAATGGAAAAGCTTCAAGATAATATGTAATTATAAAAAATATCAATTCTCTTCGAGTCATCAACAAAACAAAACAAAACAAAAACAACCCTTTATTTCTCTATTCAGGTATTGAAGTCAAAGCTTCTTTGGCCTCATATCACTGGTCTCTTGTCCCTATTTGTGATGCTCTTTTATGTCTTCTTTTTTCTGGTAAAAAAATGTATTAATCTGAACTATTCTGTTTCTACTTCATTGACTCTAAATTGCCAGAGAAAGCCTTTTAAGTTAAATATAAAGAGCATTTTTTTAATTTATTAGAATGAGTAAAATATTTTGAATAATGTGTTACTTGTGACATTACTGAAATTATCAAATTCTTTATCATATGAATGATGTGCTTTTGAAAATATGGACACTTGATTGTTCATTTAGATTGGTGCTAGGGTCAGAATGTTGATGCCCTGCACCAGATTCAGGTAGACATCCTAGCCCTCAGAAGTGGTGGCATTAGTAGGTGGGGGCTTTGGGAGATGATTAGACCAAGAGAGTAGAGCCCTTATGAATTTCAGTAGTCTTGTAAAAGAGATCCCGTAGCTCTCCCTAGGCTCTTCCACTATATTAAGGATACAAAAAGTCTGCAGCATGGGAGTGGGCCCTCCCTTGACCTTGCAAGCACATTGACGTCAGACTTCTCAGCCCCCAGAACCTGTGAGAAACTCATTTCTATCATTTGAAATCCACCAGTCTGTGCCATTTTGTTATTGCATCCCAGAAAGATTAAGATAACTAGTAATTCCAATTATCCTAATATTTGGCACTGAAAATGATAAATGTTAGAAAAGGCCCTAGCTTTCTCTTTATTGCTCACTAAAAAATTAAACTAAAAAGATGGGGGGTGCCTGGGTGGCTCAGTCTTTTAAGTGTCAGACTTGGCTAACATCATGATTTCAGGGTCCTTGGCTAGCCTCTGGAGTTGGGCTCCCCCTCAGCAGGGAGTCTGCTTGTCCCTTTCCCTCTCCTTCTGCCTCCCCCTCCCCCTGCACTTCTGGGCACTCTCTCTCTTTCTCTCTTTTAAAATCTTAAAAACCTAAACAAAAAACATAGTAATGAGAACAGCCTTGAAATTGTCAGATTGATTTGGTCATTTGACATTAGCTTACTTGGATCCACATCTTTAATTGAATAAAAAGCCACCGCATAATTTAAACTTCTGTTCTTCTACTAAATAACAAACCTATTAAGTTTTTAAGGAATTTATAATTGGATAAACATATCTCTTCAGTTAACAATACATTTTTCCCTGCTTTATGATGCAGCATCCAGTCAAGACAGGATAATAAAAGATTCTTATTTCAAAATGCATTGTCATTTGGGTTTCTTGCTTAAAATTGAGTAAAATGTATGGTGTTCTCATTTTTAATCACTCTACTTACTGTAAACATTAATAAAGAATAGAATTTTCACCCATTTGCATTACTAACTATCTAATGTTTCATTTCTGCTGAGGACTTTATTGTCATAACTTATGTGATATTTTTATAGAATTTGGTTTTTGAACTTCTTTGATTTGCATATATTTCCATAACTTGAATAATTTATCATAATCTATATTTCTGTTCCTTTCTTGCTTGTTGTAAATAATATCAAATGTTGAGTTCAGCATTTCTACCTAAATAATAATTCTTAAAGAATAGTCAATTTATATTTTTGTGAATTATCTATAATCTGTGATGAGCTCCAGGATATATAAAAATTAAATAGTTTTGTATTCATGATTTACTAGGCTTTCTCTCATCTATACTGTGATATTACGCACTTTGGTTTTGGCAATAGCAATAGTAAAATGACTTAACATTCTCTTATTGTTCTCAGCTATTTTGGCTGCAATTATTAGCTCATTCATTTATTTCTCATTCCTACTTCCCAGTAAGGAAAATCTTTCAATTTTAATTTAAAAATGCAGGTCTTTACAAAATGACGACTTTAAATGTTAACACTGCAAGTAATAGAATTCTGAAACAAAATTGCTTATGCTACCAGAACAGTTTTTTTCTTACTTTTACTTACTTTTTCTTTTTTTCTTACTTTTTCTTTCAATCATAGTGAATGCTAGGTATAAAGCAAAATAGTTGCTTTTTCTTCATAGGTAAGTCCTTGCCTCTGCAACTCTGAGTGGCATTTCTCAACAACCATCACCATATAATCACTTACCTTTGTCAGTGATTTTTTTTTTGGAACCTTAAAATGTTAAACGTTTCAGATATATCCATCTCTCTATTTGATAAAACTTTCAGATATTGATTGATGGAAGAAGCCAGCCACATGTGGTTTTGCCTTTTTTTAAAAAGAAAGTGGGATATTCTGCTTTTAAGATTGATTTGAAGATAGTAGTGGTGTATCAGTGATTCTACCCATTCACAAGCAATTTTTCTCTCGGGATGCCTGGGAGGCCCAGTTGTTGGCTCAGGTCATGATCCTGGAGTTCAGGAATGAAGCCTCTCATCAGGGTTCCTGCTCAGTAGGAAACCTGCTTCTTCCTCTCTTGCTCCCTGAGCTTGTGTTCCCTCTCTAGCTGTCCTTCTCTCTGTCAAATAAATGGTAAAATCTTTAAAAAAAAAAAAAAAAGAAAAGAAAAAAATTTCTTTCTACCTCTTTGTAAGACCTTTTATGTTGTTAAATAGAGGTTGATTAGTAATTTTGATTAATTTTCTGTGGTAATTTTACATAACCTCTTAAGATTATATTTTAAGATACGATACAATGCTTTTTCTATTCTAATTATTCCTATTACAAAGTACTAAACATTGAGCTATGTGGATGTATATTAATTTATTATGCTAGTACTCTGTGGATTAATATTAAAGTTGTGTTCCATATTAGTAGAAACCATGATTCAATTAATATTTGTTTATGTGTATAAAATTCTGTTCTACAAGTTCTGGGAAGTAAAATTACTGAGTCAAAAGATATACTTTATAAAAATTCTTAATGGATCTACCTACTTCTCCATGTAAATAACATTAGTTACATGTTAATGAATAATCATAAGATGGCCTGTTTTCCCCGTAATTTTATGAGTGAAATGTTCTATGGAAATTTATCCATGTGATAAGTGGGAAAATGTCATAGAAGAATATTAAATTGCATTGTTCTATTATAAGCTATTTTTTCATTGCTTTTAAGTCATTTCTGTCTTTTCTATGTGTTCATATTCTCCACTCATCTTTCTACTGTTTTTTCTTTATTAATTTCTAATAGTGTAGGGTTTTGCCCTTTTCCAAATATGTGAACTGTGAATCTTAATTTATAGTTTTTGATAGTACATAAAAGATTAAAAATAGACATACATATATTATACACACTTCTCATTCTTTTGCAGTGGAATTCTTTTGCAGTTTTGTATTAAACAGTAAATTTATCTTTTATAGGTTCTATAACTAGAAAGATTTTCTCCCCAGATATAAAGAAATAGTCATTATTTACATTTTATTTAAACATAATCCATCTTGAGTTAATCATGGAATTTGGTATGAATAATCTACTTTTTCCAAGGTTGACACAATTTATTAAATAATTCAGATGTTACACAGTGATTTGAGATGTAACCTTTACCAATACTGAATTATCACATATATGTGGCTCTGTGTCTAAACTGCTGTTTAATTACAGTACCACAATGTTTTAGAACTTGAAATTAAACTTTACTCTCTTTGTATATATTCCTGTTAATTTTAGTTAATCCTGTATGTCTTATTTTTAAGGCATTTCTTGATTACTATTGATTTTTGTTTTTCCCACAAAAACCTAGATAAACTGTGTCCAGTTCAAAACAGAAAAAAAAGCCTATTGGTATGATGTTAAAACTGAAATTTAGCTGAGAGAAAATTGATATCTTTATGAAACTGAAAATACTTTACATTTTCTTTTTTTAATAATAATTTTATTTTTTCAGTTTTCCAATATTCATTGTTTATCCCCCACACCTACTGCTCCATGCAATTCGTGCCCTCCATACCCACCATCAGCCTTACCCATTCCCCCACTCCGTCCCTTCTGAAATCCTCAGTGTGTTTCTCAGAGTCCAAAGTCTCTCATGCTTCCTGTCCCTCTCTGATTTATCCCAGTTCACATTTCCTTTCCTTCTCCTACTGCCCTCCATGTTACTCTTTATGCTCCACAAGTAAGTGAAACCATATGATAGTTGACTTTCTTTGCTTGGCTTAGCATTTTCTTTTGCCTGAGTTTATTTCTTTAACCTAGAAGTATATTTTTGTTTCCTTCACACTGATCTTAATTTTTTTTTTGATCATCAGTTAGTATAGCCTAGCAACTAAAAGAATGTAATTAGATCCAAAATGTCCCCTTCAAGTTTTATTCCTATCATATTCCAGTTACATAATTTTGGACTCTGCCCTTTGCTCTTCTGAGGAGATTTGCACTAAGTATAAACATATGTCCTTAGGAAGGAAGAGAGCTAGAGCTAGAGAGCTAGCTGTTTGCATCCCTACTTACTCTCTAGGATATGACCTCTGAATTTGTTTTACTCAGCAGTTCTCCAATTTCTTTAAATATATATTTTATTTGTTTGATTGGTTTTCTAACTTTTTTAAAAAGATTTTACTTATTTATTTGACAGAGAGAGCAAGATTATAGGTAGGTAGAGAGGCAGGCAGAGAGAGGGGGAAGCAGGCTCCCTGCTGAGCAGAGAGCCCAATGTGGGGCTTGATCCCAGGACCCTGAGATCATGACCTGAGCGAAAGGCAGAGGATTAACCCACTGAGGCACCCAGGCACCCTGGTTTTCTAACTTTTGCAGTTGTGATTATTGTGGCTTATTATATGCTACTCCATAAGAACTAAACTCTAATTCCTTTAAATACATTTTTAATATAGACTGACTTACAGTGACAACATACACCAAAAATTTATAGATCATGATCAGCATTAACAATTGTGGAATAGTCTTTTACTTACTTACTTACTTACTTAATTTATTTATTTTCAGTGTTCCAAGATTCACTGTTTATGCCCCACACCCAGTGCTCCATGCAATACATGCCCTCAGTACCCACCACCAGGCTCACCCATCCCTCCATCCCTTCCCCTCCAAGACCCTCAATTTGTTTTTGAGTCCAAAGTCTCATATGTTTTATTTCTCTCCCTGATTTACCCTCCTTCCCATTTCCTTTCCTTCTCCTACTGTCCTCTATATTACTCCTTATGCACCATGTGATACTTGACTTTCTCTACTTGGCTTATTTCACTCAGCAGAATCTCTTCCAATCTGGTCCATGTTGCTACAAAAGTTGGATATTCATCTTTCTAATGGAGGTGTAATATTCTATTGTATACATGTACCACATCTTCTTTATCCATTCATCTGTTGAAGGACATCTTTCAGTTTGGTGATTGTGGCCACTGCTGCAATTCATACCCCAATGAACATTGGGGTATATATAGCCCTTCTTTTCACTACATCTGTATCGTTGGGGTAAATACCCAGTAGTGCAATTGCAAGGTCATATGGTAGCTCTATTTTTAATTTTTTAAGGTATCTCCACACTGTTTTCCAAAGAGGCTGCACCAACTTGCATTCCCACCAACAGTATAAGAGGGTTCCCCTTTCTCCACAGCCTCTCCAACACTTGTTATGTCCTGTCTTGTTAATTTTGGCCATTCTGACTGGTGTAAGGTGGTATCTCAGTGTGGTTTTGATTTGAATTTCCCTGATAGTTAATGATGAACATTTTCTCATGTGTCTGTAGCCATTTGTATGTTTTCTATGGAGAAGTGCCTCTTCATGTCTCCTGCACATTTCTTGATGTGATTATCTTCTTTTTGGATGTTGTGTTTGAGTAGTTCTTTATAGATCTTGGATATCAGCCCTTTATCTGTAGTGTCATTTGCAAATATCCTCTCCCATTCCATGGGTTGACTCTTCGTTTTATTGACTGTTTTCTTTCCTGTGCAGAAGCGTTTTAATTTGATGAAGTCCCAAAAGTTCATTTTTGCTTTTGTTTCCTTTGCCTTTGGAGATGTGTCTTGAAAGAAGTGTAGGAGATCTTAACACACCACTCTCAGCAATGGACAGATCATCTAAACAGAAAATCAACAAAGAAACAAGAGCTTTGAATGACACATTGGACCAGATGGATATAATGGATATATTCAGAATATCCCACCCTAAAACAGCAGAACACTCATTCCTCTCAATGGCACATGGGACTTTCTCCAGAACAGACCACATACTAGGTCACAAATCAGGGGTCAACCAATACCAAAAGACTGAGATTATTCCCTGCATATTCTCTGACCACAATGCCTTGAAACTGGAACTCAACCAAAACAAAAAGTTCAGAAGAAAATCAAACACTTGGAAGCTAAAGACTATCCTGCTCAAGAATCTTTGGATCAACTAGGAAATCAAAGAATAACTTAAACATTTTATGGAAACTGATGATAATGAAGATACATCAATCTAAAACCTATGGGATATAGCAAAGATACTCCAAAGGGGGAAATGCATAGCCATCCAAGCCTCACTCAAACACAAAATTGAAAAATCCCAAATACACCAAATCTCATTACACCTTAAAGGACTGTAAAATCAACAACAAATAAACCAACCCCACACACAACACAAAAAATAATTAAGAATAGAGCAGAGATCAATGAATTAGAAACTAGAGCTACAGTAGAGCACATCAACGAGACTAGAAGCTGGTTCTTTGAAAAAATTAATAATATTGATAAACCATTGGCCAAGCTAATCTAAAAGAAAAGGGAGAGGACACAAATTAATAACAATATGAATGAAAGGGGAGAGATTACGACTAACACCAAGGACATAGAAACAATCTTCAGAAATTACTATCAACAGTTATATGCCAATAAGTTTAACAACCTAGAAGATATGGATGCATTCTTAGAAACCTATAAACTTCCAAGAATGAAACAGGAAGAAATTGACAATCTGAATAGACCAATATCTAGCAACGAGATTGAAGCAGTGATTAAAAACCTCCCAAAAAACAACAGCCCATGACCTGACAGATTCCCTGGGGAATTCTACCAAATATTCAAAGAAGAAATAATACCTATTCTCCTGAAGCTGTTTCAAAAAATAGAAACAGAAGGAAAATGTCCATACTCTTTCTATGAAGCCAGCATTACTCTAATCCCCAAACCAGACTAAGACCCCCATTGAAAATGAGAACTTCAGAGCAATATCTCATGAATATGGATGTCAAGATTCTTAACAAGATCCTTGCTAATAGGATCCAACAATACCATTAAAAAGATTATCGACCATGACCAGGTGGGATTTATCCCAGGGATGCAAGGGTGGTTCAACATTCACAAATTAATCAACGTGATAGAACAAATCAATAAGAGAAGAGAGAAGAACCACATGCTATTCTCAATTGATGGAGAAAAAGCATTTGACAAAATACAACATCTGTTCCTGATTAAAACTCTTCAAAGTATAGGGATAGAGGGAACAGTCTTCAACCCCATAAAATCTTTCTAAGATAAACCCACAGCAAAAGTCATTCTCAATCAGGAAAAACTGACAGCCTTCCCTCTGAGATCAGGAACAATACAAGGATGCCCCCTCTCACCACTATTGTTCCACATGTTGTTAGAAGTCCTAGCAACAGCAATCAGACAAGAGAAAGAAATAAAAGGTGTTCAAATTGGCAAACAAGAAGTCAAACTCTCTCTCTTTGCAGATGACATGATACTCTCTATGGAAATTGTGGGATAATCTTGTTCATCTTTTCTTTTAATGGGATTTCAACAAAAGACCTCTATACTATCCAATATTAGCTTTGATTGAAATAACTTTAAATTAATGCACCTTTCACAAAATGTATATGAAATAAATAGAGAGCAGTGCCTGTGTGTCTCAGTCCTTAGATGTCTGCCTTTGGCTCAGGTCATGATCCCAGAGTCCTGGGATTAAGCCCTGCATCAGGCTCCCTGCTCTGCGGGAAGCCTGCTTCTCCTTCTCTCACTCCCCCTGCTTGTGTTCCCTCTTTAGCTGCGTCTCTCTCTGTTAAATAAATAAATAAAATCTTAAAAAGAAAAATAAAGAAACAGAAAGCATGCTGTTAACATGAAAGACTTTGTAAAGAATTAAATAAAAGATGACTTTTTATTTTTCAGAGATGATTTTAGAGGAGGGATATCCTGTCATATTAATGTACATGTGTTATTCTTTAATTATAAATAGACTTATGTTTTAACCTAAGCAAATAAGGAAAATTTTGCTCTATAATGTTCATCTAATATTTTTTTATGAATAAAAAACTCACAAATGTGAACAAATTTAATTCTAGATTTCATACTGCATTTGCATGTCTGTAAAACTAAAAGTAAAATTTCAGTGAGAAACATTCTCAGAAGACTTGATTCACTAGTATAATCCTGAAAATTCAAATAAGGTCCCATCTACTGAGAAGAAGACATTTCTAGCCTAACTTAATCAACATCATTTTGGGATCTCAAGAAAATTCCCAGAAGAAACTTGCAGAACAGTATATGAGTTAATGAAATATTAATTTTAAAGTCTTTGCTTGCTAAGACAATGTAAAATATTGTGTGGGATAAATTTCTTATTGATCATATGATCAGATTTTAGCAAAATTTTCTCATCATAAAGGCAAAGATTCTTCCCAACAAAAATGTTAGTAACTCTCTCATTCATTTAAGAAGTCTGTTTTAGGGTTTGCATACTATGGCTATTTAAATATGGGATAAATGGAAGTGTTTATCATTGATTCCCTGGTTACAAAGTAGGTTAAAATCTAAACATCCAAGTTAAATGTGTACTCATCAGTGTGATCTCTCTAGGAGGCTATATATTTGCTCCACTGGTAGTAGAATACCAAGTAGATTTGAATTTCTTTATTTGGGGGAAAAAGGGTTCCAAAATTACCTATAAAGTGTCTGACACATTGTGGAATTCTTTTAGATTTTTTTAAACTGATGAGTTAATTTTTAAGAATATTCTCATTTTTAGGAACATTGATCTTTGAAGTATATTTGAATTTTGTGGGTTTTTTTCTCTGTTTGCTTTTCAGCCAACAAAACTAAATTTTTTTTAAAGATTTTATTTCTTTATTTGATACAGAAAGACAGTGAGAGAGGGAACACAAGCAGAGGATTAGGAGAGAGAGAAGCAGGCTTCCCACTGAGCAGGGAGCCTGGTGCAGGACTTGATTCTGGAAGGCAGAAACTTAACGACTAACCACCCAGGAGCCTGACAAAACTAATTTAAAGCCAAGGTCAATGAATTAAGTGAATGACTATGATATTTGGAAGTTCTGTCTGAGTGACATAAATTTATAAGACTAAAATTATTGTCTTGCTTCCCTAAAATGAGTTTTAGCCATATTAATTATCATAAGAGCTACTGGTGAATTTACTGAGAAAATAGTTATAGTATTTCATTAAATACTTTTTAAATACCTAAAATATATTTTACTTTCACATGAAACTAAATTTTGAAAAGTATAGAAGAAATGGATGTTCATATCTCTCTTTAATTATGGCCAATGAAAAGTAAATAAGTGGTCACTTGTTGAGAATTATATCCTTTAGGGATACCTGAGTGGCTCAGTCGTTAAGCATCTGCCTTTGGCTCAGGTCATGATCTGAGGGTCCTGGGATCCAGCCCTGCATCGAGCTCCCTGCTCAGCAAGAAGCCTGCTTTTCCCTCTCCCAACCCCCTGCTTGTGTTCCCTCTCTGGCTGTCTCACTCTTTCAAATAATAAATAAAATCTTAAAAAAAAAAAAAAGAATTATAGACTTTATATGTAATCATTGCAGTGTCCTCTCCTACTGATAGTAATGATGTCGCGTTAGTTTACCTTCTATTCAGTACACTGAAATTCATAAAAAAGACTTCTATCCTCACTACTGGGAGAAAGAATTACACCCAGGAATATAGATTTCTTTCTTCCTTTTTTTAGATTATTTATTTATTTGTTTGCCAGAGAGAAACATAGCAATAGAGGGAACACAAGAGAGAGAGGGGAGTGAGAGAGGGAGAAGCAGGCCCCGCAAGCAGGGAACCCGATGTGGGGCTCATTTTGGGGCTGGATGTGGGGCTTGATCCTGGGCTCCATCCCAGGACTGCGGGATCATGACCTGAGCCGAAGGCAGACGTGTAACCAACTGAGCCACCCAGGTGCTCAGGGATGTAGATTTCTTATAGGACCTATTTCTTTGTGAGAGTAAGTTCTCTCCTTAGCTCTATAGAAAAACCGCAAGAAATAAGAAGAGAGACTCTCTGTGTAGCATGTACTGTGCTGAATTTAATAACTATCCAGGGACAAAGACCTGTGTGCCTAGAACTCACTTGTTTTTCTCTCACAAAGTTCCCTTGCCTTTAACTGGCTACTTGGTTTGTTTTTTCAACACTCCTAGAGTCTCAGTTCTTAAGATAGAACCTGGGATAGGTTGAGGGGAAGTGAATGTTTCAATATAACAGGAGAGCTTAGTTCTCCAAAATTAGATGAATGGAAGGATAGCATGTTACAGGAGTGTCAGGTTCCTCTGCTCCCTTTCACAGAATTTCTTAAGTTTAGAGGATCTCTGATGAGAGGAAATAAGCACTTAGGTCTTAGAAACTATAGTAATCATTTAGTGACTGGGCATGGAGGTCATAGCTGTCATGGGCAAAAGAACCATCAGTTTCAAGTAAATCATAAAGAATACCAACATTTTAATTTTTTCTTGGAGATATTTACCACTGGTGATGAAGTTGAAAAGAGAAGTTGAGGGGCACCTGGGTGGCTCAGTTGGTTAAGTGACTGCCTTCGGTTCAGGTCAGGATCCCAGAGACCCAGGATCGAGCCCCACATTGGACTCCCTGCTCGGCAGGAAGCCTGCTTCTCCCTCTCTCACCCCCTCCTGCTTGTGTTCCCTCTCTGGCTGTGTTTCTCTCTGTCAAATAAATAAAATCTTAAAGAAAAAAAGAAAGAAAGAAAGAAAGAAAGAAAGAAAGAAAGAAAGAAAGAAAGAAAGAAAGAAAGAAAGAAAGAAAGAAAGAAAGGGAAAAGAGAAGTTGAGAGATTTAATTTTCTTGAAACTGATTTTGTATAGCAAACAAACAAAAATATGTTTTAGGTTGTTTTTTTGGGTGGTGATAGAGACTTTGGGGAGACTAAAATCTAATCAAGCCACATTTCAATAAAGCTGCTGCTAGACAATGTCTTAAAATTATCCACAGTAAAATGGAGATCAAAGTTCTTTACCCAATTTCCTTGGTTTGTTTATTCTTTTATTTACTCTCTGCTCTCTCCTCCTCCCCCTTCCTTCCTTTTTCCTCTTCTTGTCTAAGAGAAGAACCTCCTATGTCTCAATGGATGAGGTTATATATTCTATTAATCCTAACAGGTGGTCATTTATTAGAAAAATTTTGGTTTATAAATATAACAAAATGTGATACTTTTTATGCTTAAGTGTATTGAAGAAATCCATATGGGCAGATGCCTAAGTTGAATTTATCCACTTGTTTAAATTTTTAAAGTACTAGAAACAAATCCCATAAGAGATTGTTTTGATATCCTAGTCACTAGATTAAAAGATATCTAAACATTTAAAAAATATATTTATTTATTTTAGAGATTGAGAATGCATATGAGTTGGGGGTAGGGCAGAGGGAGAGGGAAAGAAATAGACTCCCTGCTGAGAAATAGACTCCCTGCTGAGCATTGCACAAGATTCAATCCCAGGACTCTGAGATCATGATCTGAGCCCAGATCAAAATTTGGTCACTTAAATGACTGATCCACCGAGTCACCCCATCTAAAACTTTTTAATGCCTACTCTGTACAATTGTTTAAAACAAAGGTAAATAACAAAACAAGGTCAGGCTGTAGGTGGTTTAAAAAAATCAACTAAGAATTGAATCAATATTCCATTCTTCTAGCCATTAGCCTACCTACTCATACAGACTGACATTTCAAAGGCTCTGAAAACTCTCCTTTGTGTTTATATAAATTTTTGTAAACAATCAAGTTAATTATGGAAATAAGATGTTTCTTTTCAGAAAGAATTTGCACTTGACTTTGATTCCTTTTTCAAATCTTCTTCAGTGTACTTCTCAAGTGCAGCAAGAAAATGGATTTGAGTCTAAAGCACCCAGATGAAAATTGAATTAGGGATTTTATATTCAATTGTAGCTCACTTATGCTCAAAGGTAAGCTAACATTCTGAATTAATTTGTGCCTCAGGTTTTGGGAGAGCAAATCCTTTCTATGTAAACATCCAGCATTTAATCCAACTAATTTACACTTAAAGTTGACCTCTTCTAATACATCAAAATTAAAGTTTATACAAACATACAATTAAAAGTCAGGAAGAAAATTTAAGTATATATCAGGACAACATCTTATGTGAAAACCTAGACAAATATCATTAATTTCATACCTAAAAGGATGTAGAATAAAACAGATAATTTTTCATTATCAGAGAGCAGAAATTTAAATTTAATATTAAAATAAAAATTAGGAAATACTCTTAGCCATCTCAAAGAACACTGGAGGCAAAAATATGGCTAGAAGGCATAAACACAAAATCTTAAGAGACCTTGAAAAAATAGTTCAGATTTGCTGAATATGCATAAATGTTGTAGAGTTATAATCTTTAGGTTCAGCTTTGAGAAAATGCTTACTTGGGCCTGTTTATAGAGGGCAAAAAGAACTGGATAAAGTGTGAATTATAACCCTTTTAACTAAAAGACAATGTATGTGCATGTGTGTATATGCACCCATTAATGTATATTATATATACATTTATAATGTATATATAGTTAATGCATTTTATACAACTTTGTTAATGTTTATTGTATATATAAATATCCAAGCAAGTCATTAACAGAAATTCTATGCTTTGTTGCATTCATCTTATATTTATTATTATACCCTTTTATTTTTGTTTAATAGGAGGCTATGGGTACCACTTTCCTTGTTAGTTACTCAAAACAGAAGGTTTAAAAAGCAAAACCACTCCTGTCTTTCCATTAAATTAGTGTGAAGTCAGTGGCTATCAGGCCATTGACAATAACTGTAACATATTTTCCAAATATGAATTTGTTAGTAAAATCCTCATAGATTCGATAAGCATTGTTTGATTGTATGCATTTGGTTTTGTTTGGATGTATTCTATGTGAGTAACATGCTATGGGGGATTGGAAGCTCTTGAAGATAAAATGGCTGTCCACTGTTAAGTGTTTTTAGAAAATGAGGCAGGACAGTGAACGGTCAGCAGATTAAATTAGTACATGTCTGAACTGGAAAGTCAGATTCAATCAAAACATTCAAAGTCCAGTTGAGAGCCAGAGGCTGAGCTTGCTTGAAGTCACTTTCTGAAGGAAATCTAGGAAGAAACATCTCTATCCAAATGAGCTGGAAAAAATGCTGGCTGAATATACTCTCGGTTTGACTTTTTCAAGAACAGAAAACAGCAACATTACACATAACAAACAGCACTTGTCCCACAGAAAGTAAAGTTTGGCTGGCAGCCAAAGGCAGTCTTGCTGTGAAAATAGATTAAAGAAAACCAAATACAGAATTGTGACATAGTGAGAAAAGAAAAGAGGAAGAGAAAAAAAGTGAGAAGACAAAAGGGAAAGCAAGTAGAGAGGGAATGACAACAGAAGAGGTGAAAATGAATGGTTTAGCTGAAACGATCTAATCCTATTGGCTTTGCACTGAACTGCAGACATATATAGGGATTTTATTAGGGACTTATGTAAGCAGAGGGAGGAACACAGGATTCACAAACCTATAAATTAGTCTTGGTTATGTTATGTAGGTGAGACTTCTGTTTCATCTTGTCTCTCTAGGCTTGAGTGTGCTTATTCATAAATAATAAATAAGCCAAGAGAAGGATGATTTCAGGAAGATCAGTCATATGGACCTTTGCAAATATGAGACCTGAGAGATGATGAATGCTTGGTCCATGATTTTATTAAGTTGTGGTTGTTTTGTTACCAATGTACTTCATCAAAAGCTAAAGATAATATGCTTCTGTGCTTTACACTGATACAATTTGTAGTATCTGTGTGATTTTATACAATTTATTTATTTGTGAACAGAGAACAAGGTATTCATACTGCCCTTTGCTCCCACCTCCCCCAAAAAAGCAATTGACCAAAACCAAAAACCAAAACAAAACAAAACAAAACAAAAACTTGAAAACAGTGGAGTTTTTTGAAGACTGTTAACTTTTTATTTGATGTCATTACCACATACAGAAATTAGTATATAGTTATTGGTAGTCTACAATTTCTTCTTCCTTTAAAAGCATATCAGTTATTCATTTATAACAAGGATGGTTAGAATGGTAAATTTTATGCATATTTTACTACAATAAAAAAGTATACAAAAATATATTGATTATTTTAAAAGATTTTATTTATTTATTTATTTGACTGAGAGAGAAACACAGTAAGACAGGGAACACGAATGAGAGAGGGGAGTGAGAAAAGGAGAAGCAGGCCACCCACTGAGCAGGGAGCCCCATGCAGGGCTCAATCCCGGGTCTCTGGGATCATGATCTGAGCTAAAGGCAGTTGCTTAACTAACTGAGCCACCCAGGTGCCCCTGATTGTTTTTTGTTGTTACTGTTGTTTATTGTTTTTTTATTTGACAGAGAGAGAGATCACAAATAGGCAGAAAGGCAGGCAGAGAGAGAGGAGGAAGCAGGATCCCCGTGAGCAGAGAGCCTGATGCGAACTTCAATCCCAGGACCCTAAGATCATGACCTGAGCTAAAAGCAGAGACTTTAACCCACTGAGCCACCCAGGCACCTGACCCTGATTGTTTTTAAAAAGAATATGTTAAGGTAAGCACTGAAGGTAAGTTATTCACTTGTCTGAGTGAGGTGGGATAAGGTCATGGGAGAGCATGCTAGTTTTCTCCAAAATATTACTTTTACAGGTTAGGTATATTCACAAAATCTAAAACATTTCTTTGGGCACCTAGGTGGCTCAGTTGGTTAAGCAACTGCCTTCAGCCCAGGTCACGATCCCATCCCACATCAGGCACCCTGCTTGGCGGGAAGTCCGCTTCTCCCTCTTTCACTCCCCCTGCTTGTATTCCCTCTCTGGCTGTGTTTCTCTCTGTCAAATAAGTGAAATCTTAAAATAGATAGATAGATAGATAGATAGATAGATAGATAGATAGATAGATATAGATAGATAGATAGATAGATGATAGATACATAAGACATTTCTTTGAGCAACTCCTGTGCAACAGTATTGCTTAGTGAGCTTTAAAAATGCAGATGCCCAGGCATCAACCTCAAGGGTTCATTTCAGTTGCTCTGAAATGGGATTGTTCAATTCTAATGTGCAGCCTAGGAGAGACAGGAATTACAATAGCTACGTTCAGAACTGTTTCTCTAGTATCTTGTCTGGTCAACTAAATATCTGTGGGCTGAATGAATAATCAAAAAACAAATGATCTTTTAGCGTATTTTACCTTACGTTTACCTTATATTAGATTCAATTTGAATCTGGAAGAGCAATGCAGAGCCCATAAAATCGGCCAGAAAATATAAAAGTAAATTAAAGAAACAAAAAGTCAATTATCTCCTCTCCTCTACTACCCTACCATCCCCATCCTGAGACTACAAATACTAAGTTTTACATAATCTTTCAACCATTCTCTATTATCCCACAAATGCACACAATTAAATATAAATATGTACAACTTTTTTTTTTTGCTACTCTGTTCTCCAACCAGAAAGGATGAAAATATTCACAATACTCTACATTTCTCTTCACTTAAAATCTTTTCTCAAGACCACACTGTAAAGGACTCATTCATTCTGTAGTATAGGAAACAGTGTTCTATTATGTCTGTTTCTTAGCTCATGTAAGCATACTATGACCATTCACTTCACTTCCTTTCTCTCTTGCACACACTCCAATAATACTTTGGCTCCCACTATAAGAGAGAAGCCAATGTCAAATTGCCAACTGCCTCATTTTCAAATTATGTGTAACCTTTGACCAAGTCTTCACTCCTTCCTTACTGAATTTTTTTGTTTTTCACTTGGCCTCTAGGCTAACTGATATCCCTTGGTTTCCTACTTAACTCTCTCAGGGACCTTAGTGGATAATTCCTCATCTTCTCCTGCTGTAAGTTTTAAACTTAGCTCCAAAGACTTTTCTCTTTCATACTCATCCATTCTTGTATTTCATCTATATCCATGTTTTCTCAGATGAGCTAGATTATGACAGCCCAGTTTTTTTTTTTTTGTTTTTTTTTATTCTTCTCTGAAACTCTCTATAAATTACAGACCTATGTAGCTAGGTAGTCTGCTGATATCCCCAATTCTGCATCTAATAATCATCTCTTAATTAGTGTGTCCCAAATAGAAATTTTGACTGCATAATTTTTCCTTATTTTCTCCAGTTTAATACTTGGCAACTCTATTCTTTGTTAGGCCCAAACGCCTTTGATCATCCTTAAATTTCCACTTTCTTTCACATCTTGCAATGTTTTATTGGTTAATTCTTTTAGAAAGTTATCTAAAATACAACCACTTTTTTACCATTTCATAATCAAAGGCAACATCGTTTTCCACCTAAAGTATGACAATTGTACCCGAGCGGTTCTCCCTATTTCTCTCTTGGTCTCTCAAATCTTCTCTTTACAATAGCAAGAGTGATCTTTTGAAAATATTAATCAGGTCGTGGTATCCTGTTTGTGCTACAAATTGTTTTTTTTTAAAGATTTTATTTATTTATTTGCTGGAAACACAGAGAGAGAGCACCAGCAGGGGGAGTGGCAGGCAGAGGGACAAGCAGGCTCCCTGCTGAGTGAGGAGTCCAGTTTTGCGACTGGATTCCAGGATCCAGAGATCATGACCTGAATTGGAGTCAGATGCTTAACCAACTGAGCCTGTCCGATGTCCTTGTGCTACAAATTGTTAAGAAGCTTCCCATTTTATCTGGAATCTTTTTTTCTTCAGTCGCTCAGGTGCTGACCTTATATTACATATGACTTCCGGTCTTCCTGTTCTCTTCACACATTACAGAAACCATTACTCCTCAGATTTTGTTTCATACCATTTTCACTGTCATTTCCTCTGTACCAGTTCTGTCTCTCTACTTATGCTTCTTTGAATGCACCAAACATTCTAGCTTTGGGGTATTTACATTGACTCTTAACTTAGCTTGAGAAATCTGTTTTAGGTATTTATATGGCTTGATCTATCATCTCATTTGGGTCTCTGCTTAAATATCACCTAATCAGAGAGGTCTTTCCTGTTTATTCTAACTCAAGTAGTGTGATCAGAACTTATTGTACCTTACCATATTTCTTTCAATTACCAATATTTTCCTTGCATAAAGTGTTATATTTGTGTTGTATACATAATTCCTTACATATTGGTGCTTTAAAAATGGAGTAGATTAATCAAAATGGAATAACATCAATTCTCACAGAAAGCATATGATTTCTTTTCAAAAATATTATAGTTTTCCACATTGCATGTGGTATTATTTACCAGTATTATCACCAGGACTATAGGAAACTTGCTTATTTTTCTTTCCTTCTTGAGGTGACTTTAAAATACATCCACAAATACTTTAATATTTATATTTTTAAAATATGGAAATAGGGTGCCTCAGTGGGAGAAAGCCTCTGCCTTCAGCTCAGGTCATGATCTCGGGGTACTGGGATCAAGGCCCGCATCGGGCTCTCTGCTTGGCAGGGAGCCTGCTTCCTCCTCTCTCTCTGCCTGCCTCTCTGCCTACTTGTGATCTCTCTCTCTGTCAAATAAATAAATAAAATCTTTAAAAAAATATGGAAATATAATTCCTTCCCCTTGAGTGTGGACTGGCCTAAATAATTTCTAATAAATAGAATAAAGTAGAAATGATGGTATGTACCTGTACTCAGAAGTGTCATGAATATATGTGTGTATATATGTTTATGTGTGTATATGATTACATATATATAAACAAAAATTCTTACACCTTAATAGTTTAATATTTTTTTATAATACTCTCTTCATTATTTAAAAATTAGATAATAATTTTGGGCACCTAGGTGGCTCAGTGGGTTAAAGCCTCTGCCTTCTGCTCAAGCCATGATCTCAGGGTATGTACATATTCTATTTAGTCAACACTTATTTAATACATTTGTCATAATTTCATAACATATTCATGTTACTTACACTATTTTATTTCTATAATTGATTTTATAAATTAATATCCCCCTTTTCTCACCCTATCACCACCAATATTAGTTTTAAAGTAATTAAGAATGAGAAATGAAATGTTTAGGAAAATACAAATGACAATACCATATAATGTTTTATGTTGTATGTGTGCACACATACATGTGTATAAAATGTGTCTAAATGTTTAGTTGTAAAGTATGTTATTTTAAAACAAATTAGATAACTAAAATTAAAATTGAAATTGTTTTATTTGTATGCAGCTGGCATTTGATTCCTAGATATTTTAATCAGTAATGTTGTCATAATACCTATCCATCAATCAAAATTTAAAATTCTCTAAAGCTATTTGATATTATCTATTTTAATAGCAGAACAAAATTACTATAAACACATTATCAGCATTTGAAAAATTCATAAAACACCTTAAGCATGTACTATATAAAATTAAGATTCTGGAAACTCCTGTCATCCAGAACATAAGCATTGTGTCAAAAACAAATCCCTCAGGGTGCCTGGGTGGCTCAGTAGTTAAGCCTCTGCCTTCAGCTCAAGTCATGATCCCAGAGTCCTGGGTTCAAGCCCCACATCTGGGCTTTCTCCCTCTCCCACTCCCCTTTCTTGTGTTCCCTCTCTGTGTTTTGCTCTATCAAATAAATAAATAAAATCTTAAAAAAACAAACAAATCTTTCAATAGTTTTATACTGAAATATGTTGAATACCTAAGTTGAAATGAACATCGTTATAATTTCTTATTTTCTTTTATTCTTTATGTATTTATACATTTAAATTCAGATACTTGTAATGTCACATATTCTTTATTAATTCCCTGTGCTTCCTAAAAATGAATATTTTAAGGTACCTATTTTATTAAAATTATTAAAGTATATTTAATAAGAAAAATTCACAAATCAAAACTATATATGATTCATTTACAAAAACTGAGCATGCTTATGTGACTAGCAACCAGATCAAGAAACAAAATAATACCATAATCCCAGAATATCTCTTCTTGGCAACATTTACCAAAGGTAATCATAATCTCGAGTTCCAGAATCATGGATTAATTTTGACTTTTTTTTTTTAATTTTTAAAATTTATTTAGGGAGCAAGTGTGTGTGTGTGTGTGTGTGTGTGTGTGTGTGTGTGTGTGTGTGTTTAGGGGTGGGGAGAAGATGGGAAGGGAGAGGGTGGGAAAAGAATTTCAAAAGGACTCGCAGCTGAGCACAGAGCCTGAGGCAGGGCTTGATCTTACCACCCAAGATCATGACCTGAGCTAAAACCAAGAGTTGGTGGCTTAACTGACTGAGCCAACCAGGTGCTCCAGTTTTGACTTTTTTTTAACACTATATGAGTAAAATCACCTAAAATGTGTATTTTGCATCAGAATTCTTTTACTTAAGTTATATTTGTGAGAATAATCCATGTTATAGTGTTAGTGATAAAAATAACATTTTTTAAAAAACATTTTATTTATTTATTTGACAGAGAGAAACACAGCTAGAGAGGGAACAGAAGCAGGGGGAGTGAGAGGAGAAGCAGGCTTCCCATCAGGCAGGGAGCCGGATGTGGGGCTCTATCCTGGGACTCCAGAATCATGACCTCAGCCAAAGGCAGACACTTAAGGACTGAGCCACCTAGGCACCCCAATAAAAATAACTTTCAATAGAATCATTTTTTTAATTTTTAAAGATTTCCCATCCTGTTTAGAAGTAATAAATTTACATAATCAAATCATAGATTATAATCCATTTATTTTTTAAACTTTACTTTCATCATAATACACATTTAGCTCTATAATCCTTATGAAATTTATTTTTCCTAGAGTATGAGGAAGGGACAAGAATTCCTTTTGATCCTTTTTGATCCAATTGACCTGGCACCATATATTGAAAAATTCATCTATCTCTTGCTGCAATGAAATGTTATGTCATATATGAGATGACTCTTTACATGTATGTTTCTTTGTGGACTGTCTTTTCTGTTATAGAGTTCTATGCTTTAATTTTACACTGTTTGAATAATAGTTTTATGATGACTCTTGATATCTGATAGGGTTTGTTTAAAAAGAAAAATTTTTAATATTTTAACAATTATTTATGCAATTTATTCTATGAGGTTCCTCAAAGTTATTTCTAACTCCTATACTGTAGTTCCTCAAAGTTATTTCTAACTCCTATACTGTAGTTAAACAACTTAAAGTATTTCATTTATCTACTCATCAATCCTTACATGATATAGATAACTGCTGTTAGTTCTCTATATAGATCTGATGGTTTGCATCAGTAACAATTAGACATTTTTTTCCCTCAGTAATTCTATATACTCTTAAGGACCCCCAAAAGGTTTGTTTATGTTTGTTAATAAATTTATGCTTAATGTATTAGAAGGTAAAATTGACAAATTTTCATATTACTTATTAATTTAAGATTAGCTTAAAACACGAATTATGTTTAGACAAAATATATTTTTTAACAAAACAAAAACAATATTGAAAAGAGTGGCATTGTTTTGACATTTTTCAGATCTCTTTAATATCTGGCTTGGGTCTATGGCCATACCATCCTGAAGAGGTCTGATCTCCGCTGATGTGGAAAACTAAACATGGTCAAGCCTAGTTAATACTTGGATGGAAGACTGGGAATACTGGTGCTATAAGCTTTAGAGAAAAAAAAAAAACAATGTATTCTTCTATCTGCTTCTTCATTCAATCTGTTATATGTAGTTTTTGTTGAGTACATGAAGAAAAATTACCTCATGATATAGATGAGGTTAAAAAGGGAGAACTGTACCATTAGCCTCCTAGATAGTTTTATATATTTTTCTTTGATTCTATGGAAGAACTCAGCAAATGCTAGTTCCTTAAATGCTGGTTAGTTGACATGTAGAAGATAAAGTGTATCAATGAAATTCTTATACTCCATTATTTTAAAATTGATGTTTTTATTGTACTTTCAATAAATGTTATACTCATGTCTGATATTGTAGCCTATGCTTTGGTCATTTGAAAAATATTGAATCACTAAATTATATAGGTCTTCCAATACTCACTTTCTTTTGTTATGGTGGGTTTTTCTTAATAAGTCAATTTTGATAATATCATCATTAATCTCATCAATAAATCTTCAAGTGTTGTGAGGTTGTCAAGTGCATAGTGACAGAAAAAAGTTTTTCAAAATTCTAATTTTTATGAGAAAGCTCAAATTTTACCATTGACAACTAGTTTTCTCTTATTTTACTTGAAGATACAGTGCCACTTCATTTATTTTTAAGAAACTGAGAATCCGGGGCGCCTGGGTGGCTCAGTTGGTTGGGCTACTGCCTTCGGCTCAGGTCATGATCCTGGAGACCCGGGATCGAGCCCCACATCGGGCTGCCTGCTCGGCGGGAAGCCTGCTTCTCCCTCTCTCACTCCCCCTGCTTGTGTTCCCTCTCTGCCTGTGTTTCTCTCTGTCAAATAAATAAAATCTTAAAAAAAAAAAAAAAAAAAAAAAGAATCTGAGAATCTGCTCAGTAGCCCAGTGAGTGTATTCAAGATTATCTGTTTTGTCATTCTTCCAGGTAAAAAAGGTTTTCTTTGGAGAAAGTTATTCAACTCAGAAATCAAACTATCACAACTATCACATAAGTGGACTTCCTTGAAAGTTTATCATATTTTGGTGCATATAAAAATTTTCTTACTATATACTTCCCATTTTGTCACATAGAATATTAAAATGACATGTGCTCAAGGCTGAGAAACTTGTCAAGGACTAAAAGATTATTAGGAGTCCCCAAGGTCTGTGTACCACACTCTGGGAATGGTAGGTATAGCTGAAAAAGAGAATCTGTTCTGGAAGTCTGGCTCGAGAGCCTATAATCTTCATCAAAATTATACTCTACTTTTAATTAGTCTACCTTTAAGAATTTAATTGCAGCAACTTCATATCTCATCATTAATATTCAGATCAGGAGTTCAGTGAACAGCTATTAATCTTTGACCAAATTTTCAGGAAAATCTCCTTGACTTCTGAAATAACCTGAGGACCACTTAATGGTGCATTTGGTTACGATTCCACCTCTTGGTTTCAGGTCAGTTCTGATCTCAGGGTCTTGAGATGGATCTCTATGAGGGGCTCTGTGCTCAGGATAGAATCTGCTGAGTTTTTCTCACCTTCTCCCTCTTCATCTGCCCCTCCTCCCTGGGTACTCTTTCTCTGTCTCTCTCACCCTCTCCAATAAATAATCCTTTAAGACTAATAATATGTAAATATTTTTTGTATATGTCATTAAACTTTTTGGATGCTCTACTGACAAGAATTGCAAACTCAATAGATAAGGTCAAAATGAATAATAATACTTATTAATCCCAATTAAATCATCTTAATCTATATAAACTAATAAATATACACTGTAAAGGTAGTTATATACAAGACTGATCACCTTCCTGACTACAAAATAAGAAATATACATAATAATTGAAAGAAACAAAATTCTTTAAAGGAATAATTTCAGAATTGCATTCATGCATTAGAAGGGATAGTACAAGTTCAATAAAAATTACTTTTTTGAGAGGATGTTAAGAAATTATGTTAGAGATTAATAGATTTTTAAGAAAATTAATTATCTTTAAGAAATCACTTCAAAAGAAAAGGGGGAAGATGATGGACTTGCTCTATAACATATAAAAAATTAATACTGCCATGTAGCAACAGGTTAAAAATAAATAGAAATAGAAATAAATAGGATTACTAGTGGAAAAGGAGATATTGTTCAGGAAAAGACTATTATATATAAACATTTATTAAAGTATAAAGATACTACTGGAAATAATAAAAAGTAGCTTGGATAATAGATTACTTTGAAAAAATAGATACTAATTCCACATTACAGAAGAAAATAAACTTCAAATAATCTATTAAATTGATTAAATAATTAATTGAAAAGATTCAGTTAAAAATAGAAGATAACCATCAAAAATCTAGTTTGAGGAATAGCTTACTAACTTAAAATGGGTAAATTTTTTTTTAACTTAGTAAGTGATGCAATAGAGATTTGAATATGAACATGTATACTTACACTCAAACTTCACAGAAATGTAAACTAAAAAATTAAATGCAAAGAAAATGCAGAAAAAACATTCAAGGGAATTTTATGTATGCAGAACATGAAAATTATTTGTTGTAATAAATTTGTTATAACATTTGTTATAACATAGTTATAAAAATTATTATATATTACTCCACAGTCTATTGGATGAATGGGTAATGAGGTAATAGGTGATGGAGGATTAAATACAAATGGGGGAAGAATAAATGAATATGTCATAACACCAGTAAATTGAGAAGTAAAAATTAAAAATTCTATAACACTTTGTAGTACCCAATTAACTATACTTAAAATAAGTGCAATCTTTCCTATTGGGAACAGTGAATTGAGCACTTTATATATGTTATAGTTGAGCATCCAAAATTGTATATTATTTTCAAAAGCAGTTAAAAAGTACATTTCAGAATCCTGTAAATACTTAGGGTCTCTGTCTCCATAAACAAATTACTTGTAAATTTTATAATAATTTATCATGGCTACCTAATCCACTATTTTAAAAATAGGCAAATAACCAATAAGAGATCTCACAGAATATATTCTTAATTTATGACCTAGTAAATATATCCCTCTGCCTATGTAGCTCCATGATGATTTGTGGAAATTGATTAATAGCCAATAGAATATGATATGTGATGACTTGAAAAAAAACTCATCTTAAAAATAATTTGAAGTGCAATGCTAATAGAAGCTTTTATGAGAGTAAGAGATGAAAACAAGTAAAAAGGTAGTCAAAAAGGGTGCTTGAGTGGCTCAGTTGGTTAAGCCTCTGCCTTCAGCTCAGGCCATGATCTCAGGGTTCTGGTATTCAGTCCTGCCTCTGGCTCTCTGCTCAGCAAGGAGTCTGCTTCTCTCCCTCCTTCTCCCTCTGTGCACATACTCTCTCTTGCTTTCTCTCTCATTCCTTCTCTCAAATAAATAAAATCTTAAAAAAAAAAAAGGTCTTAACAGTGAAGTTTGGAAATACTTCAGTAGTTGTTTACACTACATAATGCGAAGTGAGGGGAACCAAACACGGACTGGGTGCAAAGGCTAAAAAAAAAAGTCAGGAAATGCAGAGTAGGGAAAAACAAAGATGATCTGGCTAACTAAGCAGGTAAGGGTGGGTGGAAAAAGTGTTCTAGGTGGAGCAAGCAACCTCTGAATTAAGATCCAGTGATTAGAGTAAGTTTCTTATCAACTGCATATTTTACTACATAATTATAAATTTTAACATGGTAAGAATGAGGGCTGAAATTTAAAGTGTTATTTATGTATGGCTTGATGGGGAAGAAAATGGTGCTGGTGGCAAGAGATGATATAAAGATCTGGGAGAGTAAATGTAGGCGAGAGGCTTAGAAACTGGAAGATTTATAAGTTTAGGGGGCATCTAGTCTAAAATCTAAGTAATAATTTAAATTTAAAGAAGGAGTTTAATTAAGGAGGGGATGGACATCAGATTTTATCTATATGAGAAGGACTCTGGCTGCTCTATGGAGATTGGATTATTGGAGATTAGACTAGAAAATAGAAAATCAATTAAAATTCTGTCACAATAATCTAGGCCAAAGAAGATAATGGTGGGAACTGGGATGGGCAATGCAGGTGAAGTAAGATTCCAAAGGTCTTGTTAGGGATACCAACCCCCACCACAGTCAACAATCTACATGTAACTTTGACTCTCCAAAAAACCACTGATAGCCTACTGTTGATGGGAAGCCTTACTGATAACATAAAAAGTCACCTAACTCATATTTTGTGTTCTATGTATCAACTACTGTTTTCTTACGATAACGTAAGCTGAAGAAAGTCATAAGAAAATTATAAGAAAAAATGTGCTTGCAATGCTGTATTGCATTATTGAAAAAAACAATTTGCATCTAAGTGGAACTGGGCAGTTCAAACCTGCTATTCAAGAGTTAGCTGTAGATTTATCCCAGCTTTGCATACATAGTCAAGGATGACATTTCAAAATATGGCACAAAAATTGAGGCTATGAAAAGAAAAACGACTCAGGGAAAGTGATAATAGGTTATTTCTGTATAGGTTAACTTTAACATGTCTTTGAGCCATCCAAGCTCTTAGTCCTGCTAATTAGCTGAAAAATAAAATATATCTGAAACTAGAGAGAGACCTGGCTGACAAAAATTCAGAAACCAGAAAGAAGTTTCCTGATAGTTAGGAAGTAGAAGGCGTAGATGAGAGAGCCTGGTTAAATTGTGTAAAAGAAGAAGAGTCAGAGATAACTCTAGAAGGTGAAATTATTAAAAGATATTTGAGAGGGGGCACCTGGGTGGCTCAGTCCTTAAGTGTCTGCCTTCAGCTCAGGTCATGATCCCAAGGTCCTGGGATCAAGCCCTGCACAGGGCTCCCTGCTCCTTGGGAAGCCTATTCTCTCTCTCCCACTCTCCCTGCCTGTGTCCCCTCTCTCACTGTGTCTCTCTCTGCCAAAAATAAATAAACAAGATCTTTTAAAAAAAAGTTATTTGAGAGATAAGACAAAAAACAGGAATTACTGGTGTAAATTGTGTGTCAGGAGACTGATACCTAGAAAAACACAACCCAGCACCATTGACATGGGATAAGATTAGCTTGAATCACAGTGGGTATTGGGTATTAAGAAGGGAACTTGTGATGAGCTCTGGGTGCTATATGTGAAGTGATGAATCACTAAATTCTAGTCCCCAAACCAATATTACATTTTATGTTAACTAACTAGAATTTGAGCAAAAACTTGAACCAAAAAAATTATATTTTTTAATGCCATGTTCACTATAAAACAAAACAAAAAATTCACAAAGCCTCTTAAAAGAAAACAAGGAAAAGAAAAAGACAAAAGGAAGCAAAGGTTGAGCAGAACATTTAAAAAAATCCCTACACAGGGGCGCCTGGGTGGCTCAGTTGGTTAAGCCACTGCCTTCGGCTCAGGTCATGATCCCAGAGACCGGGGATCGAGTCCCACATCGGGCTCCCTGCTCGGCGTAAAGCCTGCTTCTCCCTTTCTCACTCCCCCTGCTTGTGTTCCCTCTCTGGCTGTGTTTCTTTCTGTCAAATTAAAAAAAAAAAAAAAAAAAAAAAAAAACCTTTAAAAAATTCCTACACAAACCTAAGAACTTAATTTCTTTCTAGAGAGTGAAACCAGGTGTTCCCTGTATTTTATGTATAGTTTACATATGGAAATAAGCCCTTTATTATTACACTGAATTATATGTATAGTTCTCTTTCCATAATGTTAATTGAATGAAAAAAATGCATTATAATAAAGCCTGTTACACAAGCACCATGCATGTAAGGACTATGGCAATTTCATTTAAGATTTGGGGATTCAGATTGTACAGACTTGTTCATTTTTTTTTTTTTTTAAGATTTTATTTATTTGACAGAGAGAAACACAGCGAGAGAGGGAACACAAGCAGGGGGAGTGAGAGAGGGAGAAGCAGGCTTCCCGCCAAGCAGGAAGCCCGATGTGGGACTCGATCCCGGGTCTCCGGGATCATGACCTGAGCCGAAGGCAGTCGCTTAACCAACTGAGCCACCCAGGCACCCAACTTGTTCATTTTTAAAATGCTATTCAAATGCATCTTATTTCTGTTATGTGTGTGGTAGTTTCATACATTATTTCACTTAATTCTGAAACAAAAAAAACTTTAAGAAGGTATTGTAATATAATAACTAACTATAGTTCTCCTCCATGTCTTTTTGCAAGTGATTTTGGCATACATTAAAAAAAACTTAGATCATTGATAACAAATACACTGGGGTAGGCTGAAAAGACTCTCTTCCATTACTCACAAATGGAGCAATTTGTCTCATCTTTCCTTATGATGTGAGTTTTGGGGAAATAAAATTGAACCATAATGAATGTTTTCTTTAAATACATTCAGGATTATTGCTAGGGGCATTTGTCTTTATACCATTTTGTAACCTTGGGGACAGATAAAGTTAGTCTGGGTTTTCTTCAGTTTTCAAAATTTTTCCTCATACATTATATAGTTCTTTATTTGGTTATATGCATTTGTATTTACATAAAGACTCACAAATTCATCATCAATATAAAGAAATGGAAACATAAAATCTTGTCCCTAGATTACAAGTGATGGACTCATGCCCTACTACTTCCTCCATACCTGGAGAGAATCGGGAAACTTCTATTATGTACAGCCTGGTTCTAAACTACATTCAGGAATCAACTATGTTCAATTGTGTTTGCTATGAAAGATGAACCTAAATCATATTCTTATTTTCTTACTATTTTCTCTGGAAATATTATTGATATATATTAGTTTCAGGTGCATGGCATAAATATTCAACATTTGTGTATATTTCAAAATGATCACCATCAAATGTCTGGTAAATGTTGATCACCACAGAGTACAAATTCCTTTTTCTTGTGATGAGAACTTTTGAGACCCACTCTCAGCAACTTTCAAATATACAACACAGGATTATTAACTAATGTCACCATTCTCTATATTATATCCTTAATTTTTTCAATTTTTAATTATAGATATTAAGAAACAGAAGTAGATGAAGTAGATGAAATGACTCAACTATAGCTTGATATTAGGAAAAAGAAGATTCAATTTCATATTCACCCATGTATTTTTTCAGGATAAGAAAAGTACTATTTGATGAAATTAAATGATTTGTATAAGGTAGTTAGATTCCATTGGTTCATCGAGATATCTGGTTCAGAGCTACTTCCCCTAGAACAAAACTTTGTTGAAGTCATTTCTTACAATTTTCAATTTCAGAACCTCTCCATGGTTCTTTGTTTGCCAGTATGCTGTACAGATTTCTAATGATTAATGATAAATATATACAAGTAAACTTATGGACTCTTCTCTTCTGTCCTCAGAGCTTACTTTTTTTTATGTTGTTCCCTTACCTTGACAGATGCCGCCAGCATTGACACTGGTGTAGGTGCCCGAATCCTGGCTGCCATCTTTGATTCTACTCTATTCCTCATACCTCACCCTTTTGTCACTAAATTCTGGATTTTTTTCTCTTGGTCATCTCACAAATACATTTATAAATCTAATTCCAGTATCTTTAGCCTTCATTTTTTCCCCTGTCTAGTATGATAACTTCTTAAAACTGATCTTCACTCATGTTCTTTCTCAACACTTCCAAGTCATTCTTAACTCTGCTCCCAGAGTAAAGTAAAAGACTGTCATGTCCCCATGCAAATTAAACTACATTATGATTTCCTTTTTCTCTTAGAATCTAAAGTACTTATTAATATAGTTCCCCTGTAATAAAACTCGTTCTCTCTTTTTTCTTTTTCTTATCACTTCTTGTCCTAGACATTTTTGTTTGTTTGTGATAGACTATATTTTAGAGCTGTTTTAGATTCACAGCAAAACTGAGTGGAAGATACAGGGATTTCCCAGCTACCCATGCTCCTCTACATGCATAGCCTTCCTAATTGTTAACATCCTCACCAGAGTGGCTACATTTATTAACAACTGTTGTATCTACATTGATGTATCATTATTATCCAAAAGTTTGTAGCTTACTTTAGAGTTCCCTCTAGGTCTTGCACATTCTGTGGGTTTGGACAAATGTATAATGACATATATGCTCCATTGTAACAACATACAGAGTCATTTCATTGTTCTAAGAATCCTTTGTACTCTATATATTCACCTCCCCAACCTGTAGCAATCACTGAGATTTTAACTATCTCCATACTTTTCCCTTTTCCAGAGAGTGTATTATAGTTTGAATTATATAGTGGGTGACTTCTGCCTGCTCATTCACTCCAAACACACACACACACACACACACACACACACACACACACACACACACCTCTTTGGATAGGCCCAATGCTCTATTTCATTTTTCTACATATGTTATTGTCTCAACCTATAAACTACTTCTTTTAATCCCCTATATAATTTTGAAATGCTCCCACCTTTGGGAAACTTCATAAAAATTTCTCAGAATAAGTTTACTTTCCTAGATCCATCTGCATGTCATGTAGTATATCTCTTTCTAATATTTAATTTCAAAGTAAGTGATTATTCTTAATTTTATGTATTATATTCTTTCATCCTATATATTTTAAACTTCATTAGGACAAGTGTTTTATCATCATTTACACTGCTATATCTTCAACAACTTCTGTGGAAATTACTTTAAAATGTTTACAAAATATGTTGAATGACTGAATAGAATAATGACCATATAACATGAGGATGGGACCAGGGTGGGCGAAAGTTTATAGTAAATGATATTAAATAAAAACACAGATAATGAAAACTGCATTTGAGAGCTCATAGGGAGAAACAAGCCTAATGCATACTTGATGATAATCTCTTATAACTATATGCAGTTAGGGAATCATCAATTTAAGAAGTGATTAAGCCAATCAATCAAAATAACAATGCTAGGAAATGTTAGGAAATATATATATCACCCACAACAATCCATTGAAATTACATATATATGAAAATATATCAGTAAGTAAAGTTTTTTTTTTTTTTTTTCCGCTAGAAGCCATAGAAGAATGCCTTACAAGGATAGCTATTTTAAAACATGGGTACTTAGGGGCGCCTGGGTGGCTCAGTTGGTTAAGAAACTGCCTTCGGCTCGGGTCATGATACCAGAGACCCGGGATCGAGTTCCATATTGGGTTCCCTGTTTGGTGGGAGGCCTGCTTCTCCCTCTCTCACTCCCCCTGCTTGTGTTTCCTCTCTAGCTGTGTTCCTCTCTGTCAAATAAATAAAATCTTTAAAAAAATAAAAATAAAAATAAAACATGGGTACTTACTCTCATGGTTCAAAAGACAAGTTTTTATTCCTCATTATGAGCTTCCATTGATTTATGATTTATGTATTGATTTATGTATTCTAATTGATTTATGTATTCTCCAAAAAAAAGAAATCTTTCCTCCTTTCTTCCTTTTATCTTCCTAATACTTTTGGGTAATATTCTTACATGCCCTTTTGGGGAACCCTGTATAGGTTTAAAACATAGGCAAAATCAAAATGGTATCTTTTTATCTTAAGGAAAATTCTCTGGCTCAATTATGGAAGACAGAAATGGAAATGAGGTTGCTGACTATGGATTTCTGTCGAGCAAACAGTATCACTTGTTTTAAACATACCAGTGCCCAGACCTGAGCCAGACAAACAGATGGAGAAGGTAGAAAGTAGAACTGTGTCAGCAACACTGAGGATGAAGTTGTTGTATTTTGTATATATATGTATATACACTAATATGTATATATTATATTGTATGCATGTATATGTTGCATATTGTAATGTACATATTTGTATACATATATGTTGTATATATATATATATATATATATACACACACACACACACTTTTTGTTTTTGCTTTACAGAGATTTCTTCATAGTGAAGTTTCTTTCGCAAAGATTATAGCTTAGCTGTTCATATAAGGAGCAAGGGAGAGGATATAGGATAATATTCTAAGATTTTTTTGATGTTTTAAATGAATTTTCACCTTTCACACAAGAAATCAATGGGCTTTCAGGCATCAACTCCACATAGATATTAACATGCTCTATAAAAGTATATTTGGCTGGGTATCTCATTTAAATTTCACTTAATTTTTAAAGGTAAGTTTTATTTCTTTTTTTTAGGTATTTTATTTCTTTCAGAGAGACAGATTTAGAGAAAGAGATAGTGAAAGAGATAGCGAGAGAGCAGGAGTGGGAAGGAGAGGGAGAAGCAGGCTCTATGTTGAGCAGGGAGCCCAACTGACCTGAGGTCCCAGGACCCCAGGATCATGAACTGAGCTGAAGGCAGATACTTAACTGACTGAGCCACCCAG
>PITA01013140.1:0-58925 GCA_004023965.1 Spilogale gracilis
AGGGGGGTCTGGGAGTTTCCAGGGTCATTTCTTTAGTCCAAGGTTGATCCTGACCCAGGATGCAGGCCTCCTGTGCCACACTTTCTTAAAAGTAACTATCCAGGGATACTATCAAATGCTACTTCTCCCCAGGAAGGAACTGTGGGACACATTTATATTTTCTTTTATGAAGGATCATGAGCTATTTTTGCACTTTTTAAAATTTTTTTGGTTACAGAGGCAGTGTACGCTTATGAAGGAAATTTGAAAACTGTAGATAAGCACAGGAAAGAAAAAATCTATAACTGTACCAATAAGAATATTGTTAACATTTTGATATAGTTACTTACTCCTCATTCTAGTTTTATTGAAAAATTAGGGTCATGTTGCATATGCTGTTTTGAACTTGCTTTTTAAAAAAATGTCACATTGTTGTCATATACCCTTTTCCACATTATTAAGTATTTTTTTTTAAATAATAAGGAATTCAATGATAAAAAGGTATGCTTGTTTTCCCCTTTGAAAAGTTATCCTGTGTGGCAAGTTGTCTTATATCTAGAGTAGAGACAAATGAGGGCAAAAATGAATAGAAATGGCAAGTGAGTTTCACCAGGAGTGTGTTTTCTGAAAGTCCCTGCTGCTAGAAACAGATTTAGGATTATGCCTTCGGCTCAAGCTTGTCGATGACAGCTGTGTGAAGGTATGAGAGTTGGTATCAAGGATGAGCACTGAAGTCTGGATAGGAGCTGTGGATAATGGAGAGAGAGCTCCGAGGCCCTGGCCAAGAGCACATGGTTTTCCAGCATCTCTCTCCCTGCTAGGACCTATACTACTTGCTCCTCCGTGGACATCTGGTCCTCAAGTTTTGGTTGTTCTAAGGTTGTGGGAATGGTTTTATAAGGTTTGAGAACTCTTGCCCTTGATGTGGACATTTGAGAGGCAGAGTGATATGTTTTTGTTTTGTTCAGGAAAGCCCCGAGGGTAACTTAGAGAACTAAGGGAGTTACCGGGGTCTCCCTGATAATAAGCCCGTGGCCACCTAATTGTTCTGCTGCCAAGGTCTGTAAATGGGCTTGGTGTTTTCTCCCATCAGTCTCTGAAAACTCTCTAAGACACTCAACATTTGCACAGATTAGGCCAGTGAACTCCCCACTGTATTGGGACATGTTTCCAGGAAAAGAGGTCCAAATTTTGTTTGTGTTTTGGAGACTCCAAGACAGCTGCTGCTGAACACAGTCCTGAAATCAGAGGCCTGGGGCCCCTTACACTTAGCTTGGCTGATGCTTCCTCGCTCAGACCTTTTTAACATACACGACTCTGAGTCAAAGTTGGGGCTGGAAAGGGAAGGACACGCAAGGCAGGGCAAGAAGGAAAATCGTGGGAGTAGGGAAAGGTCATCATGGAAGGAATTTTGAACTATGCTCCTTTACCTTCTTCTCTGTTAACATCTGCTTCAAAGTCACATGTGTTATCAGTGTTTTCCTATAAACGTGAACTGTCAGTACTGGAGAGGCCCATTTGAGTTCAGTGCCTAATTTTACAAATGAGGCAGCTGAAGTGTGGAGAAGCTAACTGCTGTGAGCAAGGTCCTGTGGTTAGTGGTAGAACCAGGATTTGAGCCTGACTCACAGTCCAGGGCTCTGTCCCCTGTAAGCTGCCTCTCCATATGATATAGTGAGAAAAAGCCTAAAGTACCACACTGAGTCTCCATTTATGTTTAGTATTATATCCTCAGATTTATCCATAACCGAGGAGGAATTTCTCTTTAGTCCTCTACTAAAGGAATTCAGAATCAGCCACCTCAAAATCTGTTGATAAGGAAAAAATTCATAGTATATTATCAGGTGAGAAAAGCAGCAGGCTGTAGTTTGCATATTAAAAAAAGAAAGTGAAAAAAAAAAGAAAGTGTGTGTATAGGCTAATTACACATATGCATTTACACATGTATGCAGGTGAATACATGTTGTAATGTAATAGCATCGGGAAAACGCAGAGAAAACTTCATACACTGGTTGCCTCTGGGAAAATGGCTGGGAACCATGGAGGACAGGTGTAAGAGGGAGACATTATTTTTTTGTTAATTTTCCCCCCATAACCCAGCCACCCTATCCCTCCCTCCCCCCCCCCAGCAACTGAGGGACACATATTTTTCACTCTTGTACCCTTGTTTTAATTTTTTTAAGAAATTTATTTATTTATTTATTTATTTATTTATTTATTTATTTATTTATACGAGATAGAGAGAGAGATATATACTGAGAGACTGTGTGAGCAGGGGAAGGACCAGGAGGAGAAGGACAAGCAGACTCCACACCCAGCACAGAGCTTGACACGGGGTCTGATCTTACAACCCTGAGATCATGACTTGAGCTGAAATCAGGAGTCGGACACTCAGCTGATGGAGCCACCCAGGCAACTCACTCTTGTACTCCTTGAATTTTATTATAGGCATGTATTAGCTAGTTAAAAAATGTAAATGTAAACACGTTTAAAGATGACATGTGAGCTCAAATAAGGGGGAAAGCTAATGCTTCCCGGGAGTTTTTTGGTCTCATGGAGACATGGCATTTGAACTGATCTCTGGGTCAGGTAGAATTTTGCCAGGAAAAGTCAGAGCAGGAAAAATCATGTTTTAGGAGATAAGAACAGGATACTGAAGGTTATTGAAGCAGGAAAGGCTGGCGAAATTTGGGGGATGCTATGTAGTCTGGAGAAATTGCCACAGTGGCCAGGGGACCTGGGGACCATGGATGGAGAAAGGTAATAAGAGAAATGACTGGATGGAGGTTGTTTTATACTTAATGTGGAATAAATTGGCCCCACTGTTCCTTCCCCACTCACCTCCCCCTGTGCTTCGGCCACAAAAGTCAATCCTCCTGCTCCAAATGCACAGACCTTTCCCACACTTGTACTTGGGCACTGGCCACTTCCTCTGTGTGGTTGCCGTGTTCCAATCCTATTTTCTTTGTCTCCTCCAAGACCATTTCAAATGTCACTCCTCTCCACTCCCTCCACCCCCAGCACCCTGGAGGATGTAGGCCCTCTGTCCTCAGTGTTCTCTTGGCATTTTAAATTTACCTTTATTTTAGCACTTGTCCACTTAAATTTTAATTTTTCTGTAGGGTGAAGCTGAGCATGAGGTCTTTGGTATGCAGAACGTGGCTTCTTTTCTCTCTAATTTAGGATTTTATTCTCTGAGGTCCCAGCTTTATGGGACTTTATTCTGATGAAGCAGAGTCATAGGTTTCTGCCTTCACGTGGCTATCACATTCCCTATCACATTACCTCTGCATGAAGTCATTTCTCCTATAGAGGGAAAGAAAAGTGAGAGTCAGAGACATTATTAACTAAGTAAGAAAAATGTTTTTTTAAAAAACCTCTAGGCTTTGTCTAAACTATATTAACATTTTCTTTATTATCTTGTCCCCAGTAGGTTCTTTTAAAATAGCCTAGTTTAAAGACAATTAAAGGCAGAGTGTCTGTCATTTTTTTCAGACTTTTATGAATTTGGAACTTAATGTTAATAGAACATTATATATGCATATGTGATGAATTATATGGTTAAAAACAAAAAAGAATTTTGCTCTGGAGTATCCTCACAGGTTCAGGTCATTATAGGCTTTTTTTTTCTCCCAGTGTCTTTGAGTCCTTGATCAGAACTTGAGCACTGAGGGAGATATTTATTCTTACTAGTATGTATTTTGCCTGCAATATAATCCATATAAAAGTTCAGACATCTATATTCCAAAAGGGGATTTCAAAAACTTAGGAAAAGCTCTACAAACATGTGTTCTTAGGTTTTTCCTCTCGGTTCCTCTTTCTTTTAGACAATTGAGGGAATAACATGGGTATGTCAGAATTAATTTAACCACTGCATTTTGATGGACCGTTCAGTTATTCCCAGTTCTTTTCTTGCAGTGATGAATAAGGCAACAATGCAAATTCTTGCACATATATCTTGACTATGGGTGTAGGTACAGCAGGATAATGTATTTAAAGAATTGGAATTCCCAGATAAAAAGATATATGTATTTACAATTTTGATAGCTAGTGGCAAGGCACACCAGAGGTAGGCACTCCGTATTCCCGAATTTAAATAGCAGCTTAGAAATAAAGACTGATCGCCCCATGATCATAGAGACTAGGAAACAACACTCGATGTACTTCAGTTGTGTCCTTCTATGTGACCTCTTGGAGATTTGTGTTGAAGTTTAAAACGGTGCAGCAGAGTGTAATATTTTTGATTTATGAATGCACGTTTCAATTCCTACATGATACATTTTGCCGCATTTGATTTACAAATTAAAACATGTTTTTCTTTGACTTGTTATGTGTTTTAAAGCTAAAGAATGGGGGCACCTGGGTGGCTCAGCTAGTTAAGCGACTGCCTTCGGCTCAGGTCATGATCCCAGAGACCTGGGATCGAGTCCCACATTGGGCTGCCTGCTCGGCAAGCAGCTTGCTTCTCCCTCTCTCACTCCCCCTGCTTGTGTTCCCTCTCTGGCTATGTTTCTCTCTGTCAAATAAATAAAATCTTAAAAAAAAAATAAAGCTAAAGAATGGATTGAGAAAATGATTGTTCCTAACTCTCACCCCTCATGACTGAAATTCATTTTGTCATACAGACTGGAGCAGTTAACAAGTGCCCAGTGCCGGGCGTCATATACACAAAGCAGAGGCTAGACTCCGGCAAGTTCCCCTCTACAAAGGTATCACTCTCTGGCACAGAGAGTGAGGGTGAGACTGCCTGCTTCAGGGAGAAAACTTTCAAATGTTGTTAGAAATCAGGAATGTCATAAGAAAGAAGTCACCTACCAGCTGAAAAGCGTCTTTCTAGCAACTCCTCCTCCTTTCCCACCTTTATTTTAGGATTGTCTCATTGTCTGGGCTGTTGTAATGAAATACCATTGTATTTTATTTCTCTCAGTTCTGGCAAGTCTAAGATCCTGGTGATAGCAGATGTCTGGGGAGATCCTGCTTCCTGCCTCATAGATAACTCCTCCTCACTGTGTCCTCATGTGGTGAAAGGGGTGAGGGAGCTCTCCGGAGTCTCTTTTATAAGGGCACAAATCTCATTTGTAAAGGCCCTACCCTCATGACCTATCACTCCTAAAGGCCTTACTTCCTGAAACCATTGTCTTGGGGGTAGATTTCAATGTATGAATTTTGGGGGGATACAAATACTCAGACCATAGCAGGTTACTTTGTTTTGTGATAGATAGGCTTCCCCCAAATGAGGCAATGAGACGGGAGGTAGACACAGCAAGCACTATGAATGGGCTCAGAGGCCAGACCTCTGGGTTCAAACCCTTGCAGTGCTCCTGACCAGCTTGTCATCTTGGGAAAGTTAATTTATATCTCTGTGCCTTGGTTTCCCCAGCTGTAAAATGTGACAACAGTGGTACTGACCATATAGTATTATTTAATGCTATAAATGACATTATTATATAATAATATATTATTTTGTTTTATATATTATATATTATATAATATATTAATATATAATGTGTGTTATATATAATGATATAATATTATATAATGTTTGATGGGCTAATTTACATAAAGCACATCAAACAGTGTCTGGCTTAGTAGGTACCACAGTGAGTGTTTCTTGGTATGTTTTTCTACCAAGGGTTAGACAGCCCGCTAAGCACAGGACATAGATTCTTTTTCATTGCCTTATAATCTTATGAACTCTGCATCATTACCTACATTTTGTTGTTCTGGTTATGTGATTGGCCCAGGGTTATACTGCTAATCGGCAATGGGGATGAGAATCTGAGATTCTGACTCCATGATCTCACCTCTCTGCAAACAATGGAAGATTGGTCATTTCTTTTTTTTGAAATTGAAACTACCTCCCCTCACTTCATTCTGCGCTCTTGGTGAAATATCCAGAACAAAGTACCTTGTTTCTTTTATAATCTGAGCAGTTTGTATGGTAAGGGTTTATCCTAATTCTAGAGAATGTCGAAAAGCTTAATGGTTGCCCCTAAAGAGACAGGATCAATCTTGAAGGAAGTTAATGAGAAAGGGAACATCTGTTTGATTTTTATATTAAAGCTGGGAGCTCAAAAGGTTGAAACATCTATAAGATATCTATACATACTTTGCATTTAAAATATTAAGGAAATTAAGTATGGGATGTAGAATATAGACCTCATATATATTTGAAAAACTCCTGGGTGGATGGAAAGAGTGCTGACTCAGCTGATCCGGTTTCTGGGCCTCAAGTTAGCCCCCAGTAGCTAAACCACTACTCTGAGCCTTGGCTTCCTCATGGGGGAAGTGAGTGGGTTGAACTAGATGACCTTTCAGGGCATCAAATCGTGCTAAGTTTCTTACCCATCAGGGAACAAGCTATTTTACATTTTGTTTAGTGGTTGCTCAATGGTGGGGGAGTACCAGGAATTTGGGGGATTCCCAGAATGCATGGGCAAAATTATATTTTTAAAAGTTTACAACATATTTATTTAACCAAAAAGGATTAATATCTTTAATCTCTAAAGAGATTTTAAGAAATGAAGATACAATGCTAGAGAAGTTGATAAAACAGATGACTTACAGAAGAAAAATATAACTGGTTAGTAAAAAGATGAGAGAATGTTAATTTTTAATCAGTTATCAAGGAATGCAAATGAGAACAAATCAAACTGGCAAATACTAAACCCAGTGATTGGTGGTAGTTTGATAAAGTGAATACTCTCATACACAGCTTGTGGAGTGGAAATTGAGCTAATTTAATACCTCTTTTGTTCCAGTAATTGCATTCATATCTATTTATATTCAAGAAATGATTGTATATTTATACAAATTTATTTTTAGTATGTTCACCCATTGTTATTACAGTAAAAATCAGGAACAATTTAAATGTCCAGTAATAGGCAATTGATTAAATAAATAATGCTGCATTCATATAATGAAACATTATGCTGTTATTAAAACTATGTTTGAAGAATCTTAATGATACAGAGAATATTAATGATGTAGACATTAAATTAAAAAAGCAAGAAACCAAACTACATATAAAATATGGTATTAGTTTCAGGAAAAAGAAAGATGCACTGAAAAAAAGAAAAGGGAAAAGGTACACTAATATCTTACAACTTTTGGTTCTAGGTGGCAGTTGCTTTTCTCCCTCAGGTCTTTTAGATCATTCAGTATTTTGAGTGGTCGTAGGATGTGTATGTACTACTTTTACAATCTGAAAAAAATGGATATATGAAAACGGTCCAGAGAAAATGGGAAATCAGCCAGCGTGAGGGGGCATCTCTAGTCTGATTGGATCAGCAAAGGAAAAGGAAACTGCCGGGGTGCCTGAGAGACTCAGTCACTGAGAGTCCAGTTCAACTTTGGCTCAGGTCCTGATCTCAGGGTGGTGGGATTGAGCCCTGTCCGGCATAGGCTCCCTGCTCAGCGGTGAGTCGGCTTCCCCTCTCCGTTTGTCCCTCCCCCCAATTGCATGCACTCTCTCTCTCAAATAAGTAAATAAACCTTTAAAAAAAAAAGGGGAGGGGACTGCTTTTTTTCACTACCCATGGCTTGGGTATGTGTGCTGAGTGATGGTGGGGTTGGTACCGGCATGGGAGTTGGGGAAACCCTGGGGTGTGATGGTTTTCTTCATCACAGATGGTGTTTTAGAGCTGGGAGCTGGGCTTGGTGGAGGACTACACAGATGTCAAGCAGGTAAATTTCACAGCAAGTAAATATCAGGTAGGGGGCTACTTTAGGTCAGAGGGGAAAACATAAAATCCTAAAGCAGAAACTTCCCCTTGCCCCGTCACCTTTGCAGACAAAAAAGATCCCTGGGATGGAATGTCTCCCTAACTCTCAGAGTTACTTTGATTTGGGATCTGGTTTTGTTGGGGTACTACAGTTTCACTCTTGAGTTTCTTTTCTTTTCTTTTTGTTTTTCTTTTCTCTTTCTTTCTTTCTCTCTTTTTCTTCCTTGTTATTTTCATTATGACTTTTTTGCTCTTTCGCAAAGAGCTAATTCTGCAGAATTGGGGCAAAGATGGAGAAGGGAAATCAGTGAATGTAATTATACTGGTTAGGAAGTAAGTGTTCAGATAATCTCAAAGAACCTTTGAGGATCCTTTGGCTGGAGTATTTTCTAGAAGCTGCCCTTACTTCCTGGGGACAGAGGATGATGTCTTGTTGAGATGCAGGTAAAGCTTGTACTTGAAGTTCACATTTCTCTTTTTACAACTTGGCTGGGAATCCTAAGACAGAGCCATGGCTTTTCCTCCCCTCAGATCCATCCCAAAGTGAGGCAGGCTCCACACCTGTGAACCATCTACCCTATGTCACTTCTTATTCCATACACCAGCGTTCTTTTCAATACGTGAAAAGGTCATTGTAGCATGAACTCTACTTGCCTTTGGTGGTCCTTTTTTGAATTTTCTGTATAACCAAAGATGAGAATAAAACCACAGCTTGCCCAAAATGCTATAGAAAACAAAAGACCCCACATTTTAAAACTTATATCATAAAAAAATTTGAACATACATAAAAGCAGAGAGAACAGACTAATATACTCTCCATGTTAACTGTCATTCAACTGCAACAGTTCTCAACATTTTCACACCGTTCTTTCATTATCATCCTTACTTCTTGTTTTTGCTGTCTTTTCTGGAATAATATAAAATCCCAGGCAACATATTCAATTCACCTGTCAGGACTTAAAAAATATGTATGACCACAATATGATGATTGTCCAACAAAATTAGCAACAGTTCCTTTATGTCATCTAATTCCCAGGCCATATACAAACTTTCTTGAATATCTAAAAAACAAAAAAAGACTCAAAAAACTCTCGTGAACAAAAGAGATGAGCTTGAGACATTTATGGGAGGAGGCCGAATTACTCACTTTTGTTTTTCTTCTTTCCGCAAAGGAACAGGAAGCCAGAGAGAGCGCTTCTAGGAATTTTAAACAATTTCAGCTGTCTAGATCTAGAAAAATTTTGTCTTTGGACACCATTGGCAACTCACAGAAATTCTCTACAGCCTCAAAGGGACCCAGATCAGCCTTTTCTTTCCCTGACATGCAAATTTAAAAAAGCAAAACGACACATACAAGGGTGCCTGAGGGGCTCAGTCGATTGAACATCTGATTTTGACTCAGGTCATGATCTCAGTGTCATAAGATGGAGTGCCATGCTGGGCTCCATGCTCAGTGGGAAGCCTGCTTGAGATGCTCTCTCCCTCTTCCTCTGTGGCTCTGCCCCCTGATCTCTCTTTCTAAATAAATCTTAAAACCAAAAAAACACATACAAAGCACTTCAAAATGGCTCAAGTAGCACAGGCATAGAAATACTTTAAAGAGCACATAAACAAGGAGAAGAAAGTGAGAATCATCTACAATCCTAGGACTGTAGACAATCCACTTTACCACCAGTATGTAGTGCTCTGGGCTTCTTCATTCCTGTGGGATCATACTGTATATACCCCTTTGAAATCTGCTTTTGCCCCATTCAGCCTAGTGAGAGTTACCCCTAGTCAGTTAACATCCTTGTGCACTGCTCTTTTAAAAGGATACTGATCAGAGGAATAAACTAATTAATTTACACAAGAACCACCGGTTCTTAAATACTTCTCTCTCCATGATAAACAATGTAGACAGAACACGTGTGTAACTAAATATTTTGCCTCAAAGTTTGTGGAAGAATAAGAACAATCCTTCTGCCTCCACTTCTTGCCACTCATTCTTATCCCTTGTGATGTGACCACAGCCCCTCCCTTGGTTCTCGGGAAAGCTCTCTGGATCGTCATGCAGGCAGCCTAATGGGAAATACCAAACTCTGCCTGGTGTCGTTCAGCGTTTCCAGTTTGCCCATGGGTCCCTCCCAGGCCACTGGGGCATCAGAATCTTCTCATGGAAGGGCTGGGTGTTAATTCTACCTGAGGGACATTGTTGGGCTCCCTCTCATCCTTTCTAGCCCTGTAGTGTGCAATCTACATAAAGCCCTCCTTGTTCCCACGTCTCTACTACTACAGGAACCCCCAAACTTGCCCCTCTGGTCTTTCTCCCCTGTTGATCCCTCCTCACATACCACAGGAATGAACTTCCCGGAGCCTTGTCTTGTCTCCCATTCTGGACTCCATGCATCAGCCCAGGGGAGCTGCTTGCCAGCCTCAGGACACGTGCCCCAAGTTTCTTTCTTTCATTTGTCATGTTTCTCTTTCACTTTCATCTCTGTGCTTCTCAACACAAGTGTTTGAAGGGTCATGTTCTAATGTCCTGGTCTCTACAAAGCCTTTCTTGATTCCTGCCCATGACCAGCAGCACTTTTTTCCTTTGTTAGCACTTTGCTTGTTCCTTCTTTAGACACTGTTTGCCTCTGGATTCTAAGTGTCCTGAGGGCAGGAGCTGTGTCTCCGTTAACCTGGAATCTGCTCCATTGTATGGCATGATACCTGACACATAGTATGTCCTCAAAATGTCTAGTGAATAGGGACTATTTGAGTTAAAAGAGAACGGACTGGGAAGAGTCTATGTGCAAAAGGCCCGGGGGACTTGAGTTGGCCGTGGAGCTCATAGTATTTGCTCTTGATGCTGACAGGCCAGAAGAAATTTTGGATTATAGAAGAAAAAATACAGGCTAATTTCCCACAATTCCCTCAGCTTCCCTATTCTCTCCCCCTAGCTGCAACCCTTGATGCTGCTTTCCGGAACTGCTTTCCACTTCTCAAACCAAACCTGTACTTTCATGCTGCCGGGCCTTTGCACATGCTTCCCTCCTTCTGTTTCTTCTTGTTTCTTGGTCAAAATCTTATTCATCCTACACCTTTTGAGTGTAGGGTTTCCTAATCAGCAGAGAATTAATTGCTCCCTCTTCCGCAGTTTAGAGGACTGGTTCATATCATCATCACAGCAGTGACTCTTTGTGACTCATGACATATACTAGTTTATAATCATCTTACATCAACCCTTCTAAGTAAGTAATAATAACAAGAGATACTTCTGTAATATTCATGTACCATTTTATGTACTTTACATTCACGATCCCATTTAGTTCCCTACCTCAACCTTTGTAAGGCTGGCTGGCTGGCTGTCCTGGTTCCTTACTTGGATCAAGCTGGGAACTCTAACCTGTAGTGACGATCTGATTATTGTTGTCCCGGGAATGGAAGGGACCATTCTGGGCAGGGTGGCTGGAACAGGGCTTGGCCCAGAGGCTTTGAGGGTCAGGGCATTGAGGTAATGGGAACTCTCAGTCCTTGGTGGTGTTCCATTTTAATTCAGTCATGACAGGATGAAATAGAGTTTATTATTAGGAATGTAAATATTGCTTAGAACCTTGACTTTGGAGAACATGTATTAAAAGTTGTTATATGCAGCTAATGAATCATTGAACACATTAAAAACTAATGATGTACTATATGCTGGCTAACTAAACATAATAAAAAATTAAAAACAAATAAATAAAATCTTTTACAGAAAATAAAATAAAAGTGGCAAACCAGCATCTTGCAAGCAAAGTTTCAGAACAAAATCCATTTGAAATAGAGATAATCTTTGTATCAAAATAAACTGAAGTGTAATTGGGTGACAGATATTAAGGAGGGCATAAGCATGGGGTGTTATATGTGGCTGATGAATCACTAAATTCTCCCCTTGAAACTAATAATACAGTAGATGTTAACTAAACTGAATTTGAATAAAAAGTTAAAAAAAAAAAAAAGAAAAAGAAAATAAACTAAGGGGCACCGGGCGGGCTCAGTCAGTGGGGCACATGATTCTTGATCTTGGGGTTGTGTGTCTGAGCCCCGTGTTGGGTGTAGAGAAAAAACACTTAAAAATAAAATCTTTTTAAAAAAATGAATTTCCTTCTGGAAATTTTCCTTCTTTGATTTTGAAGGGGGAGTTTAATCATTATTCATAGCAATGGGAAACATGCTAAGGGGAATTTACTTAAGTAGGGCTGAGAATTAGTGAAACAAACTCTCCTAAGATGAAACTCAAGATAAAATATTACTTAAAAAGATGGTGGCTGCCAAGGCAGTAACCTCATTTAAAATGTCTTGAAACTGGGTTTGCATAGGAAGCGTAGTTGTATTGAGACATTGGGCTGGTGCAGGGAGAGTAACAGGCTGGGGGGGACGGGCTGCTGGGGCTCTGGAGTCGGACTAGGTAGGGCTCACTTTGCCTCTGCCATTTGCTGTATGACTGCGGGCAAAGCTCTTAACTGCCTCAGAGTCTCTCCAGCTGTGAAACTGATTTCTCCGCTGACAGCAACGATCTTGTTTACTAGTGAGCTCTCAGGACATGCTAGGGTGCCCGCCACACAGGAAGCCCTAAACAAACGTTTTTTAAAATGAATAAAACAACTCATGAATAACACAAGGCACTTGGTACAGTCCCTGAAAGATGTCGAAAAATGTAAATAATGTCACAAAACAACCATGGGTGCGGTAATGCCACATTTGTGAATATATCCCCCAAGAAATCACCCCATATAAAAGTAACTTATATATAGGTATATTTGCATAGATATATTTTATATGTAAAATAGCACAGTTGCTAATGATGGTGAAATCCTGGGGCACTAACTCAAGGATTTGGCTCACCATGGAGAATGGCTGGGCATTTCCGGATTGTTGAAGTGTTGTAAAGCTATTTAGCTAAACCCTGGCAAGTATGTAGACTGTTGAAAATCAACATTTCAAAAAAATCTGAGAAAATGTTTAGAAGATCTATAGAAGTATATATTTAGGGGCACCTGGTGGCTCAGTAGTTGAGCGTCCGCCTTCAGGTGAGGTCATGATCCCAGAGTCCTGGGATCTAGGTCCGCATTGGGCTCCTTGCTTGGCGGGAAGCCTGCTTCTCCCTCTCCCACTCCCCCTGCTTGTGTTCCCTCACTTGCTGTGTTTCTCTCTGTCAAATAAATAAATAAACTCTTAAAACAAAACAAACAAAAAGAAGTGTGCTTTAGAGAATGAACCTCAGTCAGAATTTGGATACCATTTAGATATAATTACACTTTTTTTCTATTAAGTTGCTTAAGAGTTTTTGAATTGGGCCTCAACCCTACCCTCACCCACCCAGCCAAAGAAAAGAAAGGAAATGAAGCACCCAACCCCATTACCAGATGGGGAGCTCTCTGTGGGCTCAGCCAGGTGGGGCAAGGCCTGCTCTCATTGTAATGTCCCTGCTAGGCTATGGAGGGGGTCACTGATGGAAGGTCCTGGTAGGAGATGGGTCACTGAAGAACACGATGCTTTCTTAATCTTCTAAGTGTGTTAGGTTCATGGTAGAATCCATTTCTTTAATGAATGAATTGGCAGCCGCTAGCACAGAACTTTTGCCCAAAGCCCATTTGAGGAGGACGCCTTTTGGATGTATCCTCTGTAATCAAGAGGCCATCCATGGTTCATATTTTTTGAGAAACATAGCTGATGATTCTATCAGCATTTGGAAATAAGCCACCTCAATCAAAGGCCAGATAACCTAGAACTCGCAATAATAATTAGTTAATAATGATCATGATTGTTGCTATGTTGTTATGATTTCCACTTGATCCTTATCTGCTTCCTGCAAGGAAAGTGAGGCTTATCTTACTCCAGGTTTATAAAGGAGGGATAAGCCAAGAGGGCAAACTACTTTAGCAGAGTGTGATGGTGACTACATGAGGGGTCTGTAGGAACAGATTATGACAGCATAAAAGGGATGATTGATCTAATAGCAGCAGAGAATATGTTCAAGAAGCAGGGAGTTGGGGGGCTGAGGGAAGGGAAAGGTCTTTGCAGGCAAATAGAGAAGCATAGAGTATGTCTAAAGAAAGGTCAGTAGGGAAGAATGGATATCCGTTAGCTGGGATGGGAACTGAGGCCAGAGTGAGTCCTGGATTTCCTAATGGCTAGCACTCAGGAGATGAAATGGCTAAGGGCTCCTCATCCCTATACCCTCCCTCTTGCCTGTAGGCCTTTGTCCTGCAGTGGGCAGAGGCTCCCAACTTACCCTGTTGCCTTTGGGGGATAAAGCCTCACTCCCATCTTCCTTCTGTGTGCAACACATCTGGGCCCCTTGAGGGCATACTTTCTGTGAAAATGTGGGAAAAGGCGAAAGGGAGACAGAACTCAAGTTACTGAGAACTGAGAGCATCTGAGATTGGAGGTGCATTGATTCTAGCATGACTGAAGCCCTCACAGGGTCACTTAGTGGCCTCCCTCATGATGCCATTTGAATTCACTCTCAGCGACTCCTTTCTGCATTGAAAGACATATAACGGGGGCCCTCTTGCCACTTAGCCACTAGTGCTGTGCCATGGAAAAACCACGTCTGTTTTTCACTGACAGTCCGTTTTAGGGAGAATTTCTCATTTTAGGAGAAATTCCACTGAAAACAAGCTCATCAACCTTCCAGACTGATGATGTGACCCACAACGGCTCTTTTGTGGGTACATGTGACACACCAACTGGAGATGATCTGTCATGTCTATGTAAGGTAGTGCTCTAACCTGGACCGGAGGCCCTCCTCTCCTCTCTCCCAGCTCCATATTTAGCCATCTGCTGAAGGCTACGCCTGTCATTGAGGTTAATCTTCTGTCTTCACTGCTATTGAACAATGCAGAGGTTTGGGTTCTTGCATTCACTGAGGCAGGTAATAATGAAGGTTTTTCCTATGGTTTCAGTTTTAATAGAACCACAGAGAAAGTTAAGCTTGTCCAACCGCTTCACAGTTTGGAAAACTGAGGCCCTGAGAGTTTATTTGATGTGTCTCTTAGTGTAGGAGCTGGCTAGGAATGAAGGTCATTGACTTTTGGAATATTGGTAGGTGGCAAGGCTCAAAATAGGAATTTCTTTGTTCACATCGTATTTTTGTTTTCATGCCACAAGAAGAAATTCCCCCTTTTTTTGGTCATCACAACTTGGTGTAAGATATACATTGCAGTCTTTGGCAGAGAAAACTCAATAGTGCTACTTCTAATTCCCCATTTATAATTAACCATTGTTTAGAATTGCATTATCTAACAATGATACTAATAATAAGGACTACTTACTGTATGTTTGCTATGTGTTGACTATGTACATATAGTATTTTACATTATGCACTATACTTGGGATTTTATTTTATTTTTTAAAGGATTTTATTTATTTATTTGACAGAGAGAAAGACAGCTAGAGAGCGAACACAAGCAGGGGGAGTGAGAGAGGGAGAAGCAGGCTTCCCACTGAGAAGGGAGCCCAATGCGGGTCTTGACCCTGGGTCTCCAGGATCATGACCTGAGCTAAAGGCAGATGCTTAATGGCTGAGCCACTCAGGTGCCCCCAGTGCTAGGGATTTTATACATCTAAGCATACTTAATTGTCTCTGTAGCCAGGTAATGTAGATGTTATTACACTCATTTACAGAGGAGAAAACAGAGACTTAGGGAGGTTAAGAAACTCTGCTAAGGTTGTCACATATGTGGTTGGTTGGGAGCCAGGATTCAGTTCCAGATCCAGCCAATTTTAAAGTTGGTGTTCTTGCCGCATCAACTTCTTGTTGCAGGTACCTACTCAGGAAATTTGGCTTTTGCTCAGTCAATCTATTAGAAAGATTGTATTTAATAACCAAAAGTCTGACACATGCACATTTTTTCCTAGTTCCAATCCTGTTCCATTGGCATCAAAATGAAACTCAAAAATGTCTTAAAAGGTCTTGGCTCTGGACCAAGGAAAGAGAGTGTCACAAACGCATATATTTAAGTCATGTGTAGATCTAAAGAGCTAAAATTGGAGACCTGACAGACCCCATACCCCGAGGAGACCTTGCTCAAAGGTCTGGTGACAAAGAGGTAGATATCTAGGACCATGGTGCATGAAACAGACCCATTGTGTCTTAAGACAAAATCTAGTCAAACATTTGATATCCTAGCCCCTATGCTACCGACAGTCAATATCTGGCATTTTATTTTCATTTTGTTTTAGAGGGAGAGAGCACACACATTAGTGTGAGAGTGGTGGGGGGAGGAGCAGAGGGAGAGAGAGAGAAAAGAATCTTAGGGAGGCTCCCTGCTGTGCGGGGGAGTCCCGCAAGGCTTGATCTCAGGACCCTAAGATCATGACCTGAGTTGAAATCAAGAGTATGATGCTTAACTGACTTAGCCATCCAGGCTCCTCAATATTTAGCATTAAAAAAAAATAGTAATAAAGTGGAAATATATAATATGATTGTTCCCTGTAGGTCCCTGCACTGGGTTCTGTGCTAAGACAGACTCTCCAAATGCTGAATACTTATAATAATTGCATAAAGAAACCAGGGCTCCGAGGTTAAGCAATTGGCCAAGGTCACCCGGCTCAAGCATTGTTAAAGAATGAGTCTGTGAAAATCATGTGAATTATGTATTTGATAAATTCATTTGCATAGGCTATTATTTCAAATTAAACAGAGACTATAGGTTGATAAGAATAAAGATTTCTTGGAAGGCAATGACAGGATTTAGAAGAGTCATTTTTTAAAAATTATGTTTTGACGGGTGCCTCGGTGGCTCAGTCAGTTAAGTGGCCAGCTCTTGGTTTCTGCTCAGGTCATGATCTCACGGTCCCGGGTTTGAGCTCTGAATGGGACCCCATGCTCAGTGGGGAGTCTGCTTGAGGATTCTCTCTCTCCTTCTCTCTCTGCCCCTGCCCCCCCAAATAAATAAATAAATCTTAAAAAAAATTATGTTTTGAGGCAGACTGATACATTGCTTTACACGTGAGAAGTCGGGACTATCACCAATCAGAGAGGTTATAAGCCCAGATTGTCTTAATAACCATTATTCTGAATTTTAGTTTGAAAGACCTTTTCTTTGTCTGAGACTGGGCTGGTCTGTGATAACGTCCCTCAGGAGACGGGACACTGTCTCCAAGCCTGATCTCATCATGGAGAGCTCTCACACGTGCAGTGAATGAGAATTTATTTGACCCTTTCAGGGAATTCAGATGCTGTCATTTGTGCAGTCCTGTTTAAATGACACACGCACTCAATAGGGTTGCCTTTAAGCAAGTGCGCAAAGCGAGGTCATGGTCTTGGTTATGGAGATTGATTTCAGATGCAGAAAATGCCAAAGATGGTACCGTTTCTATTACATCTGTACCCAGGTTTTGGTGAGACCTCAAGAGAAAAACCACAGGCAACTTTTAGAGTTCTGGTGATTTCTTTTCCCTGGCCTCAGAGGGAATTCCCACATAAACTGAGGACTGGCTGATTAATCAATACATGAAGGGATGTGCTTATATGGTCACTCATTATGCTTCTCTTTCTCACAGTTCCCAAAGTGGCTGAGATCTACTAGAAATTGAAGCTGCTGTTTGCGCCTTCCTCAGCTCTTGGACCAGAAGCTAATAGAGAGCTGTTTGAAAGCGAGCATTCACACATCAGGTTGCTATTGAGGTCTTTTTCATGTTGATATCAGAGCAGTCGCTGGTGTTTTTTTTTTTAAATCACTGGGCTGATTTAGAGATAAAACCAGCTTCTGCTTCTTGACTGGGTGGAGTTGTGGGTGTCTGGGCTGGGCTATGTGCACAGCTTTCCTCACCAAAGGGGAGAGTGATTGGACAATGGGTTGGATGGCTATACCGAGGGGAGCCCCATGTTTAATCAGCATGCCAATGAGGAAGTTGTCTGTTTTTAAAAAGGGAAAGGGGCTCCTAGGTGGCTCAGTTGGCTGAGCATTCAACTTGTGAGCTTAGCTCAGATCATGATCTCAGGATCATGGGATCCAACCTGGCATCAGTCTCTGTGCTGAGCATGGTTCCTCCTTGGGATTCTCTCTCTTCCTCTGCTTCTCTGTGCCCCTCTTCCACTTGCAGGAGCTCTCTCTCTAAAAAAAGAAAAAAAAAAAGGAAGAAAACGACTCAATTACCCCCCTTCTCTTTTTGTTGCAGTTGAAGACTGGCCTTTGGAGAAACTCCATGTAGATTTTGCGTTTCCCTTGGATGGACAGGGAGAAGTGCTGTCCAGGGTCCTGAGAACACAACTCCCCTCCGGATTTCATTCCCTGCATTGAATGGCCTTTGCTTCAGCAGCCCACTGAGGGCCATTTCCCTGGGGATTCTGAACTCCTAACCAGGACTCCAGGCTGGGAAGATGCTGAGTTCCATCAAGTGTGTGTTGGTGGGAGATTCAGCTGTGGGGAAAACCTCTCTGCTGGTGCGCTTCACTTCAGAGACCTTCCCTGAGGCCTACAAGCCCACGGTGTATGAGAACACAGGTGTGGATGTCTTCATGGATGGCATCCAGATCAGCCTGGGCCTCTGGGACACAGCGGGTAATGATGCCTTCCGAAGCATCCGCCCCCTGTCCTACCAGCAGGCAGATGTGGTGCTGATGTGCTACTCCGTGGCCAACCATAACTCTTTCTTGAACCTCAAGAACAAGTGGATTGCTGAAATCAGGAGCAATTTGCCCTGTACCCCTGTGCTGGTGGTGGCCACCCAGACGGACCAGCGGGAGATGGGGCCACACAGGGCCTCCTGCATCAATGCCATAGACGGAAAAAAACTGGCCCAGGAAGTGAGAGCAAAGGGCTATCTGGAGTGTTCGGCCCTCAGCAACCGGGGGGTTCAGCAGGTGTTCGAGTGCGCCGTCCGGACTGCTGTCAACCAAGCCAGGAGACGCAACAGAAGGAGGTTCTTCTCCATTAACGAGTGCAAGATTTTCTAGTCTCCTAGAGACTCCACCTATACTCATTTGCTCACTGCAAAGACTCCTGAGGACAGGGAGAGCAGGCCAGCCATCAAGGACTGATGCTCTTTCTAGGTATGTCTGTCATAGCACTTCCCTGAGGATACCCTCGTTGAGACTTGGCCACTGGCTATTTTTATGAAATATACTCTACAAATGAAACCCTCCTGTCCCATCCGATTAGAGGGTTCTACAATAAAGATTTCCACTTTCGATTACAAAAACAAAGTAGTCTCCATTATTTTGGACAATGAAGTGAGTTTTCCCAAGAATTCCATATTTAAAGACACATTTTATTTAAATGATAACACAGTGTATAGCTCTTGTATACAATTATTTTTTATATTAAGGAAGTCTTTCCCTAAGTGGTCCCAAACACAGACTGCTGTACAAATGACATAACCCTCTGGGTTTCTGCCAAAGTCTTGTAGTGTTTTCCCCTGAAGTAGTGATTTTGTGAAGACCACTTGTCTGCTAGATATTACCAGGTGATCAGATTTGAAAATGACCATGGCCAGATTGTTGCATTTACTTTCCCATCCACTGTTATTCAGAGTTGTATATAAAATACAGTTCAATAACATAAGATTCTTTAATGTTACCTAATTAGAAATTAAAATTTTAAACAGCTGTCACTAGATTCCTCTTTAATTATATATATATTTTTAAAAAAACATTTCTTATTTATGAGCCTGCCTTTTACCCCAAGAAATCCAATTGTGCATGAGGCATTCCTCCCTCTTTCACCAAAATAGATGAAAGGGAAACCATCCAGGTAGGGAATCAGACTGCTTCAATAGAGCAGAAGTGAGGAAGTCTCACTTTCACTTCAGGAAGTGGGATACTTTGCCTGCTTCTTCCAACACAGTGGTTCCTAGGTGGTTGTAGGTCTTCTGAAGAAGAGCAGGCTCAAATCTCTGTATGATGGTATTGAGCAAATTTGCTAGTTAAGTGTTAAATTGTGCTGGCATGGCAATGTAATTTATTAATGTTAGGATCCAATCCAAATCATTGGGAAGGCATCTACCTACATACATATGTGTGCATAAGGGAAAAAAAGGTGGGTACTTATCATTTTAACTATTTCATGAATATGAAACACTGGAGTGAAAAAAGTAATTCACAAATTCCAAGCACAGGGAATAGGCACACTGTATAGCAATTGTTCAGGTAATAAAGTTATCAGGAGACATACTGAACACAGAAGAACTCATCTCTCCCTCCTCCAACCGTGCTCTACCTAATAGCTTAAAAGCAATGATATTGCTCAGCTGTTAAAGCTGAAAATAGAGGACTATGTAACTGGTGGGAGAAATTGTGAAGGTGGGCACCCAGGTTTATCATTTGCTCACCTAATTGAATAAAACTTAGAACTACTCTGAACCACATTTGTTGAAGCACACCGTTGTTTTAGCACAACATGACCATCGTGTACAAATGGTAAGAGAGTGGGCATGAATGACTATGAATAACATATGTAGATGTAACCAATCTGATTTTTTAGTTTCCTTATGTGCCCAGTCCTTTACAGCTATAATCAGTGTTAAGATCAGATCTGTGCTCGTCCCCAGACTCCTTTCTCCTCCTCCTCTTCTCTCATTCACACCCAGGAAAAGGCCTGGGACCTGGATCTTGGTCTCCAGGGCTGGGGTTCCCTTAGTTCCCTGGGACTGACCTCTCCGCCTTCACCCAGAAATTTCCAGCCCTTCTGTCCTGTGGCTTGTCCTCACCTCTGTGTCACGCATGTGCCTGGCTTGACAGTGGCTGTACCCAGCTGTCTTTCCTGCACCTATATAGGCTTGGAGGGCTTGAAAGCCAAACAGGCAGGGCAGGCAAGAACAGCTCATGTCGTCTGATTTCCCTGTTGATCCCGATTCCCTTTTCCAGCATGGGAACAGTCTTAAACCACTCAGGCAGGTTTTCCTTCAGGAGCCCAGTCTTTAGGATGGAGGGGTATTTCACATGTTAGCAGGAATGAATTTATTTGTACTAAAATGGGCTGTTCCCAGGCTTTTCATTCTTTCTTGCTGAAGGGAGAGGGGGTTGTCTGAACATGGGAGGGCCCAGGAACCTGACTCTAAGTGAGGGCAGATGAGGTGATTCCATCGTGGAAAGGGAGGAAGAAGGGCAAGCCAGAGATGGCACAATCAGATGGCTTCACCCTCTCCAGGGCAGACACACAGATAAGCGTGGGCTGTTGGCAGGAACCAAGCTTAAAGGCTCCCCCAGGCATCCTCACATGTGAGAACAGAATCCATGTATAAGTCCTCCCCAGGGACCTGGCAGAAATTGAGGCCAGCTGGCGTCTCTCTCCCTTACTAGACTCTGGGTTCTCAAAGGCAGAGGCACCCCTTATGTGTCTTAGTGTCCTCAGGGCCTGGCATAGGGAAGGAACTGTAGCTAAACAAACTTGTGTTGAACTGACTCGGAAAGAAAGAGAGGATTTGGACTTTTATGCCACAGTGTGGCTATGAGGAGGAAGGAGACCCTTGCCAGCCCGATGGGGTAGGAAGTGAAAAGAAATTTTGTTGGAGTCCACGCAGGGTATGTTCTATCCACGGGTCTATGTGTTTTGCCTGCCTAGACTTGGGCATATGCTTCTTGACCTTCCAACTCACTCTACCGTGTTGTAGACTCTTCTATGCGGATCCTTATCTATTCCAAATAGCAATGTTAAATATGCTCGTTTCTGTAAAGAATTGACCTGATTGCTTGAGTAATGCATCTTATTTGGTTTTACTGTATACTGACTATCTAAATGGGAGAGCAGAGGGGCACCTGTGTGGTCCTGTTGGTCGAGCATCCAACTCTTGATTTCTGCTAAGGTCATGATCTTGGGGTGGTGGGATCAAACCCTGCATTGGGCTCCACCTGCTGAGCGTGGAGCCTGCTTAAGATTCTCTCTCCCTCCTTCTCTCTCTGCCCCTCCCCCGACTCGTGCTCTCTGAATAAATAAATGAATGCTTGGGGCAGAGAATTGAGTGTGATGAAATTAGGCTGAGCGATAAGAAAGTCAAAGGCATTCTAATGGTTCAAGTTCATTGAGTGCTTCGGAGGTGCCAGGCTCTATGTTAAAAGCACTTGAGTGTGAGTTATCTTATCACATGGTGTATAGGCGGCCACAGTAATAAGTACCATCTTACGCGAGGAAACTGAGGCTTGGCGTGTTGATGTGACAAGGCTGAGGCCGGGGAGAAGAGGAGTGACAGCACAAGGAGTCTTGAGCAGGTCTGTATGACTACAAAGCTCTTCTCAAAACCGCTGCGCCCCACTTCCTCCCAGAGCAGCCCGATTGTATGTGTGGCTTTGCCACATCCGATCTCCTGCCGCCTTGTTGAGCCCACCCTCACCAGTCAGGTGGCTTAGAATTTAAACATAATTTTTAATAAAATATTCGAATCTGATCTTGGTCCTCCCTTTTTATTTTTCTTTCTGGTAATGAAAACAAGATCCACCTTATTAACACAACACCATCATTTGCAGAAAGTCCCTGCTATAACCCTTGGCTTTTCAGTATTATTTCATAAGGTGATTGTATGTGAAATGGCAGAGATAAAATAAATACATTATGATACGGTGCTCTAAAATCTTGGAAAATATTCTCTTTTTCTTATCTCATTTTTCCATTCCTCAGGTTTCACAGATTTCCTCTCAATGAGTGAGTAACGGGGGAGAGAAGAACCTGGTTATTTCCCTTTAAGGATTTGGTAGCAAGGAAGGGCATTGACCCAGCATGAGATCCATAGGGTTATGATAGGCAGGGGACGGGGGCATCTGTGAGTGTTCATTCCCAATGATGAGAAGGCAATCCTATGAGTTGAGTCGGGTCAGAGTGGCTCAAGGGCAGGGCCTTATTTTTGCTCAGGTTGTATCTCTCTTGCTAAAGCAAAACATAATCACTGGCCAAGATCTGGAGCAGTTTCTCACCAGAAAAGATAAAAGGAACCCTAGAGTTTACCTGTGGTGTAAGTTCATAAAGAACACTTGATTCAACCTAAAGTTCACATTAACTTTTCTGGTTGATTCTAAAATATACCCTGACCTGGAACTTAATACCTAATGGTAGATAAAGAACCACCAGGAAGGAGTAAGAGGCCAGACAGTTGTGGTTTATTTTGGAGTCAGAAAGTCTGGGTCATGTGTCCTTTAGCCTCAGTCTCCCTGTCTTAAAAAAGATAAGTATTCCTGAGTTACTGTAAGAATTAATACAGGGGCGCCTGGGTGGCTCAGTTGGTTAAGCGACTGCCTTCGGCTCAGGTCATGATCCCGGAGACCCGGGATCAAGTCCCACATCGGGCTTCCTGCTCGGCAGGAAGCCGCTTCTCCCTCTCTCACTCCCTCTGCTTGTGTTCCCCCTCTGGCTGTGTTTCTCTCTGTCAAATAAATAAAAAAATCTTTTTAAAAAAAGAATTAATACAGCAATGATTGTGGAAGTGCTTTATGTTTGTAAACTACTGTTCAAATTTTGTTTTTGGCAAATTCCTATGAGGAAATGAAGACTATATTGATTAATCTGAATAAGCAAAAGAATAGTTTTGGGATAACGATGTTTAAGAATTGTGTGTCTTCTAACGATGTATTTATATTTAAGTTATCCACAATATATGAAAAACTACTATGAATCAATAAGAAAAAAACACCCGAATCTAAAAATGGACATATGTCAGAAGAGGAAACATGCATGGAAAAGGTGCTCAGTTTCATGAGAGTCAGGGAAATGACAACAAAATCCACATTGAGATACCATTTCACAACACTATATTGGCAAATAATTAAAAAGTCTCTCTCTTGAGGCTTGGCAAGGATATGAAACAATTGGAAATCTTATATGATGTTCTTGGGCGTGTCATTTGACAACACTTAGTAGTGCTGCACAGCCTATATCCTTGACCCAGAAATTCCATGCCCTAGAAATACACTTGCCTAGATTTCCTGGGAAGCATGTATGAGAATGTTCTTAGCGTCATTGTAGGTAATAACAAAAACTAGGAACATCCCAATGTCATCAACAGAAAGTGACTAAATAAATGGTATATCACACACAGAATACTATGCAACAATAAAATGAATGAATTGTAGCTATATATATCAATATTGGTGAATGTAGACATTGTTGGGAAAAAAGCAAGTTGCTAAATATTATATACAATATGATTCCAGTGGCTGAAGTTCAAATGCAAGCAAAACTTAACAATATAATATTTAAAGTTAAAACAAGTTTTAAAGAATGGGAATGGTGAACAGAGCTTTGAAATGAATGGTCACCTTTTCTGGGCAGGGAAGGGAATATGCCTGAGCAGTTCTTTCTGGGATGTCACAGGCATTAGTAATGTCTCATTTCTTAGTTTTGAGAAGTGGGCACATGGGTGATCATTTAATTTTTTCTTAGTCTTCAAAAACATCCTTATGTGTATAATATATTCTTTTATGTGCCTCATATCATTCATAATTTAAAAAGTTTTCTAAAAGTCCAGATTCTAAAGTCAAATTTGGATTTGAATTCCAAAACCGGATTCTAAAGTTGGATCTGAATGCCAAAGCTGAATTTGAATTCCAGCCCTGCTGCTCACCAGCTTTGCAGCCTAGTGCAAGCTAACTAACCTATCTGTGCTTTATATCTTCATCTGTAAAATGGAGACAATAACACAGACAGGGAGGATTAAGGGAATTCATACAGGTAAAAACTGCAAGGTCTGGTGCATAATAAATGCTCAGTAAATGGCAGCTTTATCATTTACCTTTCACATTATCTCCCTCAGAGCCGGGAGGACCATCCTGTTTTATGAATGAAGACACTAAGACCTTGGGACTTTTTTACTTGCCCAAAGCTCCATGAGTTGGTGGCAAATCTAGAGCACCCTCACTCTTCCTCGCCACCCTTTGGGTGCTCTTTTCTCTGCGCTTCACAAGTAGAGACATTTTCTTTCACTCGTTCCCTTCTCCTAGATTTTCTTTTCAATCCAGGTTTCCTATTCTTCATAATTTGTATACTGTTTCTTAACACAAAGCAGGCACCTCTCATGCCTTACAGAAGGGATCAACAGAAGCTCAGTTCCCTAAGGTCTCAGCTCATTTATTTATTTATTTATTCATTCATTCAGCATAGACTCAACTCCCTAGCTTCTCTATGGGGGAGAATTCAGGGAAGTGGTGATGCAGTCACTGTAAGAGTTAAGGACTGAGCATGTCTCCATCGCTGGATGTACCATGTTGTTTCATAATTATGTGTTCTTTCCCCCACTGGACCATGACTGTCTTAGCATTACACTGAAAAGAGCCTAAGTTCCTACTTCTGGGGAGTTTAGAATCTAGCTGGGTGGGGGGATAGCTGTGTCTGTGTAGATAATTATTATGTAAAGAAATCATATGAATGTGGGTGGGGAATCAGTGCTATAAAGAGAATAAATTAGCGGGGAGGTGCCTGGGTGGCTCGGTCATTAAGTGTCTGTATTTGGCTCAGGTCATGATCCCAAGGTCCTAAGGTCGAGCCTGGCATGGGGCCGGGCTCCCTGCTCACTGGGAAGCCTGCTTCTCCCTCTCTCCCTCCCCCTGCTTCTCCCTCTCTCCCTCCCCCTGCTTGTGTCCCTCTCCGGCTGTCTCTCTCTCTGTGAAATAAATAAATAAAATATTTTAAAAAAGAAAATAAATTAGGAAACGGGAGAGAGAGTATTCAGTAGCTTATTTTTTTTAATTGACAAGAAGCTGAGATGGTGTAGACATACCACATCGTTTAAAAATAAAAGGCGCCTCTGAAAAAGAAAGCAGGCTTAATTTTTTCTCTGCTGTCCCCAAAAGAGGGACACACATGCTTTTCGCAGTGATCCGCGTTCAGTGCCCAGTTCCCTTTAGAAGGGTCTGACTTCACGGGGGATTCCAGCCCTCTGCCTGCAGGGCTGGGACTGCTCACGGGCTGGATTGGCAAACAGGGGGGCACAGAAAGGGACATGACTTGCAGAAGGAGGGTAGCGCTGGGGCGGGCAGCCGCAAGTGGTTCCCCCCAGATTCTGAAAACAAGGAAGGAAATGACTAGAACGCAGGGTCTAGAGAGGACTAACGGTAGAGCCCAGGGCTTGCCTGCTGAGCCCGACAGAGCAGTTCCAAGAATCTGCGTGGAGCCCGCCGCGTGGGCCTGAGAGGCAGTAAGGTTAGGGCGTCTGGGATCCATCTGCTGACCCCGTTGGACGCGCTGCCCCCTCCCCCTTTTTAAAGATTTTTTAAAATTTATTTTGACACACACACACACAGAGCACAAGTAGGGGGAGCAGCAGGCAGAGGGAGAAGTTGGCTCCCCACTGAGAAAGGACCCCAATGCGGGACTGGATCCCAGGATATTGGGGTCATGACCTGAGGCAGACGCTTAACTGACTGAGCAACCCCCCTCCCGGGGAGGGGGGGACGCCCCGTGCTGACCCTTTTAGGTAGAACATAATAAGATGCCTCAACCAGTCCATGGAGCTTTTACCCTGAGGGGAAGAGGCCAGGGTACAATTGACAAGTGAGTCACCGGGGTTAACCCAAGGCAGCGCTATGGTCTCAGGGAACTAGATTTCCTGAGGATTTTGACTGAACATATTAAAAACAACAACAACAACAACAACAACAACAACAACAACAACTTTCAGAAAGCCCCAATAATCACCACACAGACGTCCTTCTCAAATCTATCCCCTCTCTCTCCTTCTCTCCCTCTTCATCATTTTCTCTCTGCAGCCGGGTACCCCCTCCCATCCTTGATTCCTCCAGCATCTGGATAATGAACTCCGTTCCTTCCTCACTATCATCCTCTCATGTATTCATTCATGTAGCTCTTTAAAAATGTCCATGGTGCTTCTCCATGTCTCACTGATAATCGCCAGTATTTAGTTGGCGCTTGATGCATTACCAAGGACTCCCATGGTCACTGTTTCGCGTGGCCTCACGACAATGCTGTGAGGGGCTCTTATGGGGCTCTTCTTACAGGCAAGGAAGCCAAGGCCTGGGAAGGCTAAGGCCTCATCTACATGCACAAGAATACGGAAGTGAGAGGGCTGGGGCCCAGGGAGGCGAGGTGAGGCCTCTGGGCCGCACACCCAGTTACTGACTGAAGTGAGGTCCCCTCTCCAAAGCCCGCTGTCATTGTTAGCCTCCTTATTATCAGAACACATCTTTAAAAAAAAATACTAAATTGGAGCCAGCACAATGTGGTTATCTGCTACACACCCCTTATGTGAACCAGACAGATTAGATCTCCGTTCGACAAATGGAAACGTCTGCAAAAAGGAAATTATCAGTTAATCCAGGCCTCGAACCATATTTACATTAATTTTCTGGATACTGCATGCAAACTCATTAATTTTTTTCTCCCTTCTGTTAGTATATATTTCCATTGAGGGTCTGATATTTAAATCAACACGGCTGGAACATTTTCTTTTGCTTCTCTATTATTTTTCTTATATTATTACTTTTGTTATGCTATGTAGTATTGCTATTTATGTAATATTTGTAACATATTATATGTTATTACTCTTCTTATATTACCAGAGTCACACTTCTGGAGTTGAAATGGAGGTCAGGAAGGATTGAACCCAGCTTCCTCATTTTATAGATAAGGCAACTGAAATTCCTGATTGTCTACGGACACACAGAGCTAGTTTTAGGCAAAGCTAGGACTTGAGTACTCAGTCCTGGCTGCTCCTTCTTCTTCCCTCAGGACCCCGACCTTGTAGCATCTACCTTTGAGCTATGGACTCTGTGTCTATCTGTTTCAGGTTGCCATGGCAGATGCTTAAAGGTTTGCCCTTTACTTAAAATGTCAGGGTCATCGGCGGGTGATTAAAAAAAAAAGAAAATGTCAGCGACAAGACCCCACATGAAACCAGCAATGGCAGAGAAAAGGAAGACACGTGATACAGCGAGGCAGCAGCTCCGCCTCGCGTGTTCCTGAGAGCGCGACAGCCAGAGCTGCGCTGGGGCTTGAAGAGTCCAGCGGGATTCTGAAGGATGCTCTCCCAACCTTCCACCCACACGCTCAGGGGAAATCTGGAAGCCAGCCTGGTTGGGACAGGCTAAAGGAATCATAAAGGAAACAAGGTCTTTAGACAGATAGATCTCTCTATATATCTGTTTCCCCACATTATACAAATGTATGCTTACTGTTGAAAAAATTGGGAAAAAAATAGCAAAGGAAAAGGCAATAATAAAAACCACTCTGATAAATGACCAAAATTAATAGGATAGGAAACAACAAGTGTTGGAGAGGCTGTAGAGAAAGGGGAGCCCTCTGACACTGTTGGTGGGAATGCAAGTTGGTGCAGCTGCTTTGGAAAACAGTGTGGAGATTCCTTAAAAAATTAAAAATAGAGCTACCCTATGACCCTGCAACTACACTACTGGATATTTACCCCAAAGCTATAGATGTAGTGAAAAAAAGGGCCATATGTACCCCAATGTTCATAGCAGCAATGGCCACAATCGCCAAACTGTGGAAAGAGCCAAGGCGCCCATCAACAGATGAATCGATAAAGAAGATACGGTCCATATATACAATGGAATATTACACCTCCATCACAAAGGATGAATACCCAACTTTTGTAGCAACATGGACGGGATTGGAGGAGGTTGTGCTGAATGAAATAAGCCAAGCAGAGAAAGTCAAGTATCATATGGTTTCACTTACTTGTGGAGCATAAGGAGTAATATAGAGGACAGTAGGAGAAAGAAAGGAAATGGGAAGTGGGGTAAATCAGGGAGGGAGACGAAACATGAGAGATTTTCGACTCAGAAACAAACTGAGGGTCTTGGACGGGCAAGGGTTGGGGGATGGGTGAGCCTGGTGGTGGGTATGAGGGCACGTAGTGCGTGGAGCACTGGGTGTGGGGACATAAACAATGAATCTTGGAACACTGAAAAAATAAAATAAAATAAAACAAATCACTCTGATAATCAGGGTTAGGTCATTTTTTCCTATTTATTCTTCCAGAATTTTCTTATACACATGTGTGTATTTTTACAAGAATAGGATTGCCTGGTATAATCTGATTTCCAATCTGCCTTTTTTCCCACTTACTATATGGTGAACAGCTTTGAATATCAGCATATTAGTGAACACATCTACTCCTACATCGTTGTTTATAAAGGCAGGATGGGAACTATTCCAGATTTTTCCTAGGAACCTATAACCCCTGGCTTGCGTGTTCCACATATGTTTGTCTATTGAAACTTGTACTGGAAATGTCAGTGTGTGTGTGTGTGTGTGTGTGTGTGTACGTGTGTGTGTGTGTGTGTGAAGGGGGAGAGGTCTTGCTCAATGCCCTAGTAATGACCACAGATATAGCCTGCCTGATGTGCTTTACATATATTGATTCATCATTTCTAAGCACCTAAGATAAATGTACTGACTGTTACGATCTCTATTTTATAGGTAACCCTATTTTATGGGTAAAGACACTTACCCACTTGTGCGAGCCAGGGTTCAGTCCAGACAGCCTGGTCAAGCCCTTGCTCCCGAACACCACGCTTCCAACGGTGGTTCGTCCTATTCGGTTCCACACTCTAGCTCGGTGATGACATAACTGGGAGGGGCGATGGGAACATCCAGACCCAAAAAGAAATGTATGACAGATGTGAAGTCCAGAGATTCCTTTACTTTCCTAGAGAGTCACCTGTAAGTTCATTGCAGGCTTTGACAGCCATCCATCCAGTTCTTCTCTCTCTGGTCTTTCCTGTCCACATTTCCCCCTTCTGTCCCCTCATTTCCCCCCATTTCGTCTGCCCTTCCGGCAAGGTTGGTCTCCATGTAGAAGCTCCCTAGAGGAAGCACAGGCCAAAGACGAACATGCCTTTCTTTTCTACTGTTGCCACCTGTGAGACGGAATGTGTACGCATCATTAGGCTCTCATGGTCACTCTTCTCCACTTCACCACACTTCCTCCCAGAAAGGGCTGGGAGGGGGACTGGGGAGAAAAGTAAGGAGGGGAGTGAGGGGGAAAGAAATCCCTCATCCTGCCACAACACAGAGCCTGGGATTTTGCTCTCCCTTGATGCTAACATCTCTGATTCTCCCCAGTTTGTTCTGAAGTTTGGGGGGAAGGGAGGGTGAGACAGAGCTGCCGAGTGTCCAAGTGACAGTAGGATTCTAGGAAGCTGCAGATGAGGAGGTGGGTTGCATGCTTCTATTTCTCTCCCCTCCAAAAAAATGACTAGTCATCTTGGGTAAGGCTGCTGTTTCATTGGCTGGGGATTTGCGTATGGCAGACTCAGGATCTCTTTCTCTGCCAAGATTACTTTTTTCCAGAATGGAACTTCGTGTGTTCGAGTCATCTGCCCTTTCCAAAGAGTCTGTGATCGTCTGATTAAACTGCTATAGTAAAAGACCTTTCGTTGTTGTTGTTGTTCATTTCCAACACTGCAGACCAATACTGTTCAAAAGCATTTCATGCGGCATCTGGGTGGCTCAGTGGGTTAAAGCCTCTGCCTTTGGCTCAGGCCATGATCTCAGGGTCCTGGGATCGAGGCTTGCATCGGGCTCCCTTCTCCTGCCTGCAACTCCCTCGACTTGTGCCTTCTTGCTCTCAAAAAAAACACAACAAAAAAACTCCCCAAAAAACCTTCTAAAAAAAGCATATTGAATTCCTAGAAGAAAATACACAGAATTAATATGAAAGAGGAAACAAAAAGGGACATAAGAATATAAGTCCCATTGTTCCATTACTAGATTCAACAGACATTATCCAATTGCTAAATAACTTTGAATATGTCCTCTTGATTTCTGTGCCTCTCTTGAGGTGGTCTGGTAGAAGTTTACAGACCTACCTTGCCTGGTCTTTGGATGACACTTGGAGCAATGTTGTTCTAATTCATTCATTTCTTCTCTGTTTGGAAAAGTTCATTCATTTGCTTATTCATCCTCTGAATAAACATTTAGTAAGCACCTGTCATGAGCCAGACATACTGGCTGATACTATGATTATGTGTTATTACTACATAATCAGATCGCTCCAGTCATGGACTACACCAGCACACTGGGATGTTCACCATAATAGCATTGAAAGAAAAATTGTCCCAGAGATGCTCTGGGACAGACCTTTTCTGTGTGTGATATAATTCAAAGCCTCCACCTGGGAAGAAAACCAGTACTCCTGGTAAAGCACTTAGGCGATTTTCTGATAGGATTCTAATGGAATTGACTTGTTCTGAGAAACCAGCCACCCTCGCAATACCGCCCCCCTCCATCCCCATCCCTAGTTGACTGTCAGACAATGTCTAGTTGACTTTTAATCAGACATTCTTTTCTTTCTGTGTCTAGTCTAATAATGTTATCTGGCCATTTTTATCAAGTGTGGATCTTTGAAATGGACTCCTACAGGCTGCTTTCCTTGAATATAGGCTGCAGTAGAGTTTGACAGATGTCCATGTCTAGAGAGGAAGGAGGAGGTCCTTATGCCTAGGTTCATGCAGTGGGTGGGAGCTGGTGACTTTGTGCAAACTATGCACTATTTCTGAGTATCAAGTTTTCTCATCTCTGAAATGGAGGGAATAGCTCCTCGGGAGGTAGCCTTAAATTTGGTGAGATATGAAATAGAAAGGGCTTGGTACCTAATAAGCACACCATAAAGATTCGCCATTATTATGATGCTGACTATGTGCCCCTGGTCACAGCTTGGAGTAAAAAGCCTTGTAGCACCAGGTTATTGCTCGGCTCTGAATCAAGCTCTGGGCCTTACTTGGCTCTCGCAGGAATGAGACTAGCAGGAGCCGACCCACACGGGCCTCAGGGAGGGGACCATCTATGGTAGCAGGAGCCTAGTCCCCTGGGAGGGTGAGGGGGCTGCCTGAAGCGGGGAAGTCAGCTGGGCTTGCATGTGGGGTAACATTCACATTTCCCACACTTTCAAAGCTCCTCTTAAGGTAGAGGGGGAGGGAATTCAGCTAGGTTGAGCTTGGGGCTGATTCTAACCCAAAGACTTAGCCCAGAGCCTGGGCCACAGCAGGTGTGTGATCTGGAACCCAGCCAAGCCTGTTCACCCCTACAGCAGTGGAAGGGGGGCGCACTGCTTTCCTGTGGTTTTGGCTCTGTGGCTGTTACTCAGGTACCATTTATGGGCTGCCCTTTTTCACAACTTTTCTCTTAGCTTGAGGCTTGGGCCAGTGGGAGGAGCGAGGCTGCTATACTTCATCTGGGCCGATTTTCATCTTTCTGCTCTTGGTAGAAGAAACACGCCCGTCTAGTTGTGAGTCGTTTTCCCCCTTCCACCTCAATTTCCTTTATTGAGCCAGGGAAGTCCAGAGTAAGAAGCTCTGGGGGGAGGGTAAGGGAGGGATGAAGGAGGAGCAGAGTAAGGAGAGGGAGGAGGGGATATGGCAGTCTGGTTATATTGGGGAGACTTACATACTAACAGGTGTCTGCCAAGGCCCCTGCACTAAAGGGAAAGGGAGGAGGCAGGTGAACAGAATGAGTGCTGATAGCCTGCAGGACATCTTTGTGAGAATTTGAACATGGCTTCTGCTCTGGGTCCACATGGCCCCAGGCCAGCCCACAGAACCCAGACAAGCCTAGCACAGGCTGGGTTTCAGTCTTCCCTGTCCTCTGGGCTTAGAGTCTTATTCAGTAAACTGCCTTCACAACTGTAACAAGCAGCCCTGATTGGAGGAAGACGAGTCCCAAATGCTGTGAAAAACCAGGGCTCATAAGGAGCTGAATAAGTGAAGAGGTAACACCGGCTCTTGGTTATGACTGCAATGTCTGGTGGCTATAAAGGTACAGTGCCTTTCCAGAAAGAAAGCATTACTAGGCAATCACTCCTACTCGTAGTATGGCTCTGCACTTCCCCATCAAGGCATGGGTCAAACCCTGCCTGACTTCACTAACAAGCTCCCCTTCCACCATGCTTGGACTCAGTCCCCATTCCCCCTCCCCTCCTCCATACTGCCTCCTTTGGGCTCCCCAGGGAGAGGCTTCCCAGACTTCAGAGTGGAATTTCTATCCCCAGCCTCTCTGCTGCTACTATTTACTACTTCTTAGAGGAAAACTCTGGTGCCTAATTCTGCTAAAAAACCTTCTTTTTTCTTTTTTCCCTCTTACCAAATGACTCCTATTTTTAGAAAGAAAGAGAAAACAAGATAAGAGGATAAAGAAACATGAGAGTGAGGAAAATCCTGCCTCACCATGCACAATTTTTTGCTTTATTTCATTCTACCTTCCCTCAGCTGAAGAAAATATCTAAATTTTTCATCAGATTTTCAAAAAAGGTCCATGACCCTAAGATTTCAAGAGCTGCTGTTATGCAATGATCCATGAAATAGACAAAAAGGGCAGAAAATGTTCAGGGAGGCTTTATTGGACTTATTCGATCCTACTGTCTGACGTCCAGCAAATTGTCTAATTTCTGATAGACCATCATCATGAACACTGTTGCTTATTTTCCTGCCTGGTTTGGATGGCCCCAGAATCCCATTAATCTAATGGCATCCTATTCTCCAGCTCCTCACCTTCCACGATGGCACCAACGTTGTAATCTTTTTTTTTTTTTTAAGATTTATTTATTTGAGGAGAAGTGAGAACACAAGTGAGGGGAGGAGCAGAGGGAGAGGGAGAGAGAGAATCCCAAGCAAACTCCCTGCTGAGCACAGAGCCTGATGCGGGGCTCCATCTTACAACCCTGAGATCATGACCTGAGCTGAAATCAAGTCCGATGCTTAACTGTCTGAGCCTCCCAAGCGCACCCCCCCACAACGTTATAATCTTAAACTTGCTTTGCATCATCTCTCCACCAGACTCCAAGCAGCAAATTAGGGTTAACGTTCTCCATCGTCTGGCCCACCTAGCCTGTCTGACCTTATCTTGCTCTGTTTTTATCCAGTCCCCCACTGCTAGCCAGGCTGGTCAACATACTGTCCACCATCTGGGCAACACCATCTGCCTCTAGATCATCACTCATAATCTGGGTCCTTGATACGCTTGCCCCTCTGTTTGCCAGAACCTTCCCATCATGCAAGGTCAGCTCTCTGAAGTGGGGTACCCTCCCTCTGTGTTCCCACAGCACCCTGTTTCTCCCAGCATAACCCCTTTGCCTGTCCTGTGTGTCTCCCAGTAGTTGGCGGGTCTCTTCAGGACAGGGCCTGTGTCTGGCCAATATTCCCATCATTGCCTGGAACTTGGTGTGCGCTGGGTAAATGTTTGTTGGGTAACAACAGTCTTTTCTGACAACCATCAGGCAGACTCTCCAAGGGGCTGTATTTTCCCAGACTTCTATTATGTGTATTATTTCTACCAGAGACTGATGATCCCAATTACAGGGGGAGTTCTTACAAAATACAGATTCTTAGAGCTCTATCCCAGCTCAGCTGAATCAGAATATGGGGTGGGGGGGGGCAGAATCTGTATTTTCACTAAGTTCCCAAGTGATTCGGATCAACTAGTTTGCTTCATTTCTGCAGTTCTCAAACTTTCTGGTCTTGGGACGACTTACACTCCTAAAAATCATTTAAAAACCTAGAGTTTTTGTTGATATGAGTGGTAGCTATTAATATTAACCAAATTAAAATTACAATGGATAAATGACAAAAATATTTATCTAGGAATTCATTTGAAGTGATGATAATCATACATTAAGTGTTAACAAATGGCACATTATTAAATAAAAAAAAAATCACTGTATTTTCCAAAGTTGTAATGAGGAGAGTACCATTATTTCAGGTTTTTGAAAATTGCTTTAATGTCTAACTTAACTGGATTTCCCATTTGTTTCTGCCTTCCGTCTGGTGCAATTTGTAATGTACAGCTTTGGATGTGATCTAGGGAGAAAATTCAGCCTCACAAACCACGAGGAGTACTCTAATAGCCTTTCCAGATAACTGTGGATACTTTCCTTTGGAAGTATTCTAAAAATGGAAAAGTTATAGCTTCTTCAAGGCTAGTCACTATGTGGAATCTGAAACCACACCAGTGAACTCTGTACATTGTAGAGAATGAATGAAATAGACAAATAAGTTTGCTTTTTTTTTTTTTAAAGATTTTATTTATTTATTTGACAGAGAGAAACACAGCTAGAGAGGGAACACAAGCAGGGGGCATGGGAGAGGGAGAAGCAAGCTTCCCGCAGAGCAGGGAGCCCGATGCGGGGCTCGATCCTGGGATTCCGTGATCATGACCTGAGCTGAAGGCAGTCGCTTAACCAACTGAGTCACCCAGGCGCCCTATACAAGAAAGGTTTTAATATTATTATAAAAACAGTTTTGACCTTCTGGTTCCCTTAGAGAACCTTGGAAAGCTCTGGGCTCCTAGAGCATACTTTGAGAAGAATTGCTCTATTCCACAATGATTAGCACTTACATCTTGTTCTCCGATTGTTCTCTATTCATTCCTCAACAAATATTTATTGAGTGCTATGTGCCAATGATGTTCTAGGCATTGGGGTGCTGCATCTAACTGGTCTCACGACCATATTATATTGAAGACAAATGTCCAATTTCAGAGTTGGTGCTAGAGAACCCAGTTTCAAGGTTGTCATTTGGCAGCTTTGTGCAAATTAGAAAAAAAGTCACTTTCTTGGAAAAGACCCATCTCTTGGGCCCACGCCTCTGCAGGAAGACTCCCTTCCATCAGGCGGACATAACCCTGCACTGGAGACCAGGCTTGGTGAGAGGAGCATGGGCAGAATATGACTTCTCCTCCTTTGGCCAGACGCCTTTATGCAGTGAGAATCTTATGCGACTGCTCCTATTAGCCTTGAATGTTTTCTATTTCTCGTGTTCTCTAAGCTGGTAAAGCCTCAGGACCAGAATCTGAACTTGGGCAGTGAGGTTCCAAAAGACTCTAGTAAAATCTGTGACCTCAACCACAAAACGATGCAATTCCTGATGCAGAGTTGCCGGGATATGGATAACAATTGATGATATTATATCCCTTTAGGATTAACAGATTTCTAACAGATTTATGCAACTTGATAGATTCGGTACTTCCTAAAGACCATAAAAAAATCTAAGTCGAGGGGCACCTGGGTAGCTCAGTTAGTAGAGCACGTGACCCTCAATCCCGGGGTGGTGAGTTCGAGGCCCACTTTGGGTGTAGAGACTAAACTGTGGAAAGAGCCAAGGTGCCCTTCAACAGATGAATGGATAAAGAAGATGTGGTACATATATACAATGGAGTACTACGCCTCCATAACAAAGGATGAATACCCAACTTTTGTAGCAACATGGACTGGATTGGAAGAGATTATGCTAAGTGAAATAAGCCAAGTAGAAAAAGTCAAGTATCACATGGTTTCACTTACTTGTGGAGCATAAGGAGTAATATAGAGGGCAGTAGGAGAAGGAAAGGAAATGGGAAGTAGAGTAAATCGGGGAGGGAGATGAAACATAAGAGACTTTGGACTCAGAAACAAACTGAGGGTCTGGGAGGGAAGGGGGTAGGGGGATGGGAGAGCCTGGTGGTGGGTACTGAGGGCACGTATTGCATGGAGCACTGGGTGTGGGGCATAAACATTGAATCTTAGAACACTGAAAAAAAATAATAAAATCTTAAAAAAAAAGCTAAGTTGAGAAGAACTGAACTTATTTAATAGAGGAAGCTATATACAGTTAGGTTGAACACAAATACATATATTCAACAGCTACCAAAAGTTCTGGTCTACTTTGGTGTTAATCACCAAAACATAGTCACAAGGACATGGATGAATCTCTCAGATAAGTGACGTCATTATCTCGGCACTGATCCTTCTTCAATGGGTCCAGTGCTACCGGGATGCCCCCAGAAGAGAACTGAGAATTGTCCAATGATGTAGTCAATACAGTAGTGACCTTGTCAACAGCAGTTCCATCCAAAAGGGCTTGGCGAAAGCTTGACTGGAGGGTGTTCTATTTGGATCTCGCTGAGACTGTAGAGAATGGGGGCTCTCATCAGCTGTATTTGCATAGATCTCATTCTTTTGTTTGGTTATCTTTCCTGCCTTTGCTTCTGCACGAATCTATGCAAACGCTGAGTGAGGCATTCTGTGGACATCAGTTGCAGTTGTCTTCCCAAGTGGGCAGCCGTTCTGCAGCAGAGCGCTAAGGCTACCTGGAGTGTGGTGAGCTGAGAATAGCTGGGATCTGGGGGGTGTCTCTCATCATTTAATTAAAGCTCACACCTGCAGCCCTTCCTGCACCTGCTTGCAGAGCTCTGTGAGGCAGACAGCCAAGCAAGAACAGACAACTTAAGATGACCGAGGGCCCAAGGATGTGGTTGATGGGGGGCAGGGGGAAAAGGGACGGAGACCGGGGTGGAGGGGGGACAGGTACATTTTTCAGTGCTTCTAAGGACTATCTGAACAGAGATTAGATTAAAGCTCTGTGGAAGAGTACAGGGAAGAACGAGTTGAGGCCTGGTAAAACTGGGCTTGGACTGGAGCCTCTGGCCTTGTTATGACCCCCTGCTCTCCCCCACGGCAGTGTCTTCAATTATAAAAGGAGGTAACTCGTCTCCTCTGGTCCCTTCCGGTGCTCTGAGCTAGTATCACACAACTGCAAGGTCCCTGGGTTGAGAACCATTTTTTTTTTTCTTTTTAAAAGCAAGCCCTTTTTGTTTTTCTTTCTCCACAAGTAGGAAAGGATATTTCAGAAATGAAGTTTGTTTTGGAGCCCAGTTCTACAACCAGAGGATGATAATATGACACTGTGTTTTCATTACTCTTCTACTATGTCTCTTCCAGGATTTTTGAGCATTTAATTTTCTATGATTTTTAAACGTTTACTCTTAAAGTATAGTTGACATATCACGTTATATTGGTTTCAGGTGTGCAACACTGATTGGACAATTCTATACATGACTCAAAACTCACCACGACATGTCATCACCATCTGTCACCCCAAATGATGTTATTACAATATTATTGACTATTTTCTCTGTGCTGGAGTTTCCATACCTGTGATGGGAGTATTTTATAACTGGAAGTTTGTCTCTCTTAATCCCCCTCACCTACATGCCTGCCACCCTGCACCCACCACCCCTCTGGCAATCACCAGTTTGTCCTCTGTGTTTATGAGTCCGATGTTTTACAAACGTACATCAAGGACATATGGGATGGAGGTTAAAAGCCATGTTTCAGCATTGGCAGATAGAACTTCGTTCGTGGCTATTTTTTAGCTGTGTGTCCAAAGGCAAATTATGTAGCTTCTCCGGATCCTTGTTTTTTCAAATATAAATTGGGATAATGCAAATACCTTTCATAGGGGTTTTTGTGGGGATTAAGTGAGATAAATGCATGTGAAGAGCTTAGCCGAGCCTCTGGGACAAACTAGGCATGCATTAGCCGCTCCCCGCACCGCATCACCACCACCTGAGAAGTAGGAAAGGACAAAAAGAATCAACCTCCTTTACAGGTGGGGAAACCAAAGTCCACATGCAACAGGCAAGATATGGGAGAACTGAGTCCCACCTTGCTCCTCAATGAAGACGCCTTTAGTCACTAGCTCCTTTCCTCCTTGTCATAAATCACAGACGCATTCTAGCCCTCCTTTGGAAGAATTTCAGAGTGGCTGGAGGGGCTTTTACTCAGGGGCAGCATCCAGAAAGAGGGAGCTCTTTCTTTCCACGTGAGCCAGAGCTGGAAGCTGGGTGAGACTGAGATACGCTGGTGGGATTCTATCAGACAACCCAGAAATGAACGGGGATCACCCCATCCTGTCCTGTCGGCTGAATGCACTGTCCTGCCCTCACGGCAGAGGGAGTGGCAAGGATGACACCTGTGCTCACTCCCGCTCATTCAGTCTGATCTTCAGCTAGAAGTATTGGAATCGTGCTTTATTCCGTTTGGTTCTTAATGACAAGGACAGATGAATGTGGGTTTGGGAGTGGGAGTGAGGGAAAGACCCTGTATATAAGCATTCAGATTGCAAGTTTTAAGAAAACAAAATTGGGGCACTGGGGTGGCTCAGTCAGTTAAGCATCTGCCTTGGGCTCAGGTCATGATCTCAGGGTCCCAGGATCGAGTCCTGCATCAGGCTCCTTGCTCAGTGGTTAGTGTAACTTTAGTCTACTTCTCCCTCTGCACCTCCCTCTGCTCGTGCTCTCCAGAATTACATGCTTATATAATAGCTTGTTTTATGCCTACCAATAATCACTTAAGTTTATTGATCAATACTAATATAATAATGTGCTTCATTTTGACTAATGGCTTACAAATACTTACACTTTCAATAATAGTGTAGTATAATGATCTATATTTTCCAAAATTTTAAAATTTTAGTATACTTGCTAATTTTTAACAAGTAATTAAAATTAAAATTATTGGGGCACCTGGGTGGCTCAGTCATTAGGCGTATGCCTTCGGCTCAGGTCATGGTCCCGGGGTCCTGGGATCAAGCCCCGCATCTGGCTCCCTGTTCAGCGGGAAGCCTATTTCTCCCTCTCCTCCTGCTTATGTTCCCTCTCTCACTGTGTCTTTCTCTGTCAAATAAATAAATCAATAATCTAATAAAGAAACAAAGAAATAATAAAAAATTAAAATTATTAACTATTATTAAAACCTGATTAATTTAAGATGGCACTTATATCATCCAATATTGTTTTTCAATCATTTTTAATGTGTAATTTTATTTTGGTAAAATTGTAATTAATGTGCATATTCTATTTTATGTACATACTTTTTAAAAAAAGATCTTATTTATTTAGACAGAGAGTGAGAGAGACGGAGCCCCAGCAGGCAGAGCAAGAGGTAGAGGGAGCGGGAGAAGCAGGCTCCCTGCTGAGGAGAGAGCCAGATACTGGGCTCGATCCCAGGACCCCGGGATCATGACCTGAGCCAAAGGCAGATGCTTAACCGACTGAGCCATCCAGGTGCCCCTGTACATACTTTTTTTTATATAACATTTAGTTTCTGCATAAATTTCCATGTTTTCCCATGGCAATATTTATTCTGTGGATAAATATTCCATTGGCTCAGTGGATGCTGTAGATATCTAAGTGTTTTTGCCTTTACATTATTTCTCTTGGATGTTCTCAGAAGGGATTTATACCATGATCAAAAGGCATACATATTTTATAATTCCTATAAAAGCTATCTAATGATCAGCAAATTGACACTGTTTTGGTCCCTATCAGTTCTCAGGGTAGTTCTAAAGTAATAATCTTTACAGTTGGCTTTGACTGATAAGAACTTACTAGAGCGATGTACCGATTACATATAATTTTTACAGGGGAAAGGAACTAAAGTGTCTTCATTATTCCTCTATAAGAAGCAGTTTACTCTCATCCGGGCACTATGCAAAGATGAAGTTAGAAAGTGGGAAATCTGGGATTTAAACTCTGGCGATCTAGTTCCAGAGTTTAGGCACTAAACCACTATGCAGTTCTGCTAAACCAAACTCAATTTTTTTTTAAAATATTTTTTTTTTATTTATTTGACGGAGAGAAACACAGCCAGAGAGGGAACACAAGCAGGGGGAGTGAGAGAGGGAGAAGCAGGCCTCCCGCCGAGCGAGAAGCCCGATGTGGGGCTCGATCCCGGGTCTCCAGGATCATGCCCTGAGCCAAAGGCAGTCGCTTAACCAACTGAGCCACCCAGGAGCCCACCAAACTCAATTCTTAAAGAATCCTCTGAGGCGTGTGTCCTTAACTCCATTTTACCCAAAACGCTGAGGCTGAGAGGGGTGAAGCCCAGGGCTCACACTGAGGTTCACATATGGAGTTGGTGTAAGAAGATATTTTGTCCTCCATTCTCTCATTTTTCTTAGAATACAGAGCTCTCTTAATCTCTATTGATAGTCACCATTATAAGAACTATTTTAGTTTGTTCTTAGCACAATGATGAGGAAAGCAACTGCTCAAGATTGATAATTACTGTCATCTGTCATTGAGCTGTGGGATCAAAGAGACAATGGAGAACAGCAGCAAAATAGTGGGGGGCTGCAAAATTCATACCTCTTTCAAGGGTTTGCTCACCCCAGCTAAGTATTGCCAGGAAGGAAGGAGGCCCGGCGTGGGCAGGCATACCAGTTAGCTATTCCTATGTGACAAATTACCCCACAACTCGGTGGCTTAAAACAATAAGCATTTATTATTGTCTGTAGTCTATGGATCAGGTGGGTGATTCTTCTAGTTTTGGCTGGAGACAGTCATGCATGTGCCAGTGGCTGGAGGGTTAGCTGTGGGCTGATTTGCTGATCTTGGATTGGCCCTCTTGCATGTTGCAGGCCTTGTCTGGGACAACTGAGACAACTTGTCTTTGTTCAGTATCATCTCTCATAGGCCAGTAGGCTAGTCCAAACTTACTCACATGGGTCTTAGCAGATTTCCAAGAAAAAGAGAGAAGTAAACTAGTCGTTTTCTAAACTTAGAACTGGTTCACTATCATTTCTGTCATATTCTAGGACCAAGGTAAGTCACAAGGGCTAATCCAGAAAAAAAGCATGGGGATGTAGACTCCAGCCCTTTATGGAAAGAAGTATAAAGTGACATTGCAAAGTGTGGACAAGAGGAGGGGTGAAGAATTGAGGCCATCTTTGCTCAATCTACCACATCAAGTCTTCCACGTTTTCAGGAGAAGTCAGAAATCCAGCTCTCTATATGAAATCTCCTGAGTTTTAAGTATTGTTAACTGATTTACAAACTTTAAAACGCCAGTCAATCAGCACTCTGTGGGCCAAACAGGTCATGTTTGATCTGGATGTAATTTGTGGGCAGTCCATTTGCAACTTCTGGGTAAAAAAAATTTGCTCTGTTTTTATAGGAACTGACCAAGAAGGAAATTTGAGCATAGGACATTTGGACTCCAAGTCTATGTTCATTCAACCAACATTTGCATGCCTTCCAAGTATGAGGCTTCCACGAAGGAAGATTTGTAAAACATAATCCCTAACCTCAAGGTACTTATGGTCATAAGTGGGAGACAATATGTAAAGAGACATTTAATTCATTTGATCAAAGGGTTCAGCTGCGTCTTAGTGAGGAACCCTTCTTTCCCAATCCTGATGCTCCCTTCCTGTGAGCAAAGCTTGATTACTTTAACTGTGGGTCTCTCTCGCTCGCTTTCATCAGTAACTTTGCGGGAACCAAGTGGTTATGTTCAGCTCGGATCTTCTTTTTATTCTCTTGGGGCCAGGTCTTGCCAAGGATTGAGTGTATTCTCCTCTGATATTTCATGCTAAAAGTCCTCTCAGAGCAGGTCTCCATGGGATGCCCGCTCTTACCACCTGTCCCTGGTGAGCACTGTTGAGAATGGTGGGGAAATCTACCTGATTCTGGGGATCAGGAAGCAAGCTCATTTAGCTCTTACATCGGCTATGTCTTCCTATCTATCTTTATCAGTAATAAAAGTGACATCGTGGACTCTGGCTTTCTCTTCTATTTTATTTCTTAACTTCTTCAGAACCTGGATAGGAAGAGAAATGTTCTTTATTGGGGGACGCCTCAGAGACCTCAGCAGAGCCGTGATTAAGCTTATAGTGACATATGTGTGTATCTACAGGCTTACACACATAAGTACACACATATATGTACGGCACTGTGAACCCCTGACGGCTTATACCCCTGGACATGCTGCCTTCCAGAACTCAACCCTGTTTCTGCGCGTGCCTAAGCAGGGACAAAATCTCCTATTCAAGCAAATGAAACAGCAATGTTCTTAACCCAAATAAAAGCTAGAGTTGAAAATGTGGAACAAGTCTTCCCATCGCATTGCAAAATTACCCACTGTATTTTGACACATATATTTCCTTTTAGGAGTCTTTCTAGGTAACACCTGCTCTGATCCCACGGTAGCTTCTGTTCCCATGTTGTCACCTCTACTTTCCTAAGCTGAGGGCCTATACTTCCCTGAAGAAAATGGGTTTGATTTCAAAGGACTCCTTCCGCTGCCTTCCAGGTCTCAGAATTTCATGAATGTATTCACCAAACGGGTCCAGAGCACCCGCTATGTGGAGTGGGGGGTGGGTGTTGTGCCGGCTGTCAGGGAGATTGGTGACGTGCTAAATGCTGGGGAAGCAAGCATGCCCTCGGGTGTGGGGGACAGGGAGCTGCCACCTCTGAGGGAGATGGGAAGCCAAGAAATGGGAGTGAGCAGCCTAGGCCCCAAGGCTGAGAGGAAGGTTCCAGGTCCTGAGGCCCTTCGTGAGAGGCTGAGAAAGCAAACTCAGTCAGTGGTCCTCTCATTTCCTCTGACAAATTTATTTCAAGGTGTTTATTTTTTTCCCCAGTAGGGCTCGGGGTCTGTTGTGTTGTAAAGATAGCTTAAAGGGAACCATTCACCTCATGACAAAGTTTCCATCTGTTGAGTGTGAGAGGCAGATTGTGAGGTTGTGCGGGTTGGGGAAGCCCAGCTTCGCTGCGAGCTATGGCTACAAGCTCACCCACTTGCTCTCTTTAATTTCCTTTGCTTTCCCTCCTCCTCTGTGCCGCAGCCAAGATGAGTAGGAATTTAGTCGCGTGCAAGGAATTTTATTTATCTCCAGCAGGTTGGCAAGATAAGTTTGAGAGGGAAGCCACATCAAGAAAGGAGGTGGCCACCGCTGGTCGGTATCCTCAGCACGGATGAGTCAGTCAGAGCCCTCGTTTCCGTGAGGCACCGTGGCAAGCTAAGAGGCACTTAATACTTTCCATTCACAAAAATCTGTGACCATTTTACAGTATATGTGTCAGAGTCCCCATGACACGACATTGCCTGTACCATCTCATGTTGACAAATCAATTCTAGGCCCACAGTATACTCTGGTCTCATCACCATGTCACCATCTGGCCCCATCCCTTGACCAGGGGACAATGTCTGGGGAAGTAAAAACTGTGGCGTCAGATGACCCCTGTTTGAAACCTGGAGTGACCTTGGGCAAGTGATTAAGCTTTCTAAAGATCAGTTTCCTGTCTTGGATGAGATCATAATAGCGTCCACCTCGGAACATAATTCAGTTTAAATGGGACTATGAGGTGATACACTCAGCCCATGGGCGGGCCATATGGAGACTCCTAATAAGATTACCTCTGTCCTTTCCAGGGCACCCTCTGGCTTGCTGGTGGTGGTAAAATAAAAGGGGTGGGAAGAGGCTCCTCTTGGTGTAAAATAGGTTGCCTAACGGTGCACAGCATGCACTTTGGCCCCACAGGCCACTAGAATGTTTCCCAATCCATCAAGTTCGCTTGGATGGAGGGCTCAGAGCTGCCGATGACTTTTCTCACCCTGGAGGCAGCAGGCAGAGGCAGGACCCCTCTGCCCAGATACACCAGGACGATGCAGGGAGGATGTGTATTCCAAATATTTGAGGCCAAAGTGCCACCTGGAAAGAGATCTCCAGAGGCATCGTGAGAAGAAGGCTCTGAGGTCAAGTTGTTGGAGAAATGGCAGAAGACAGAGAAAAAAAGAGAGAGAGAAAGAGAGAGAGAGAGAAAGAGTGAAAACATGGAAGGTTTGATCCAATCCTCATCCTTTGCCTGATTCTCTCTCACCTCTGGAAACTAGACAGGAGACATTATCTCACTGCATTTGGGCAGTTTTAGGAAGGTGAATACAGCACCTGCCTGACCCTTTATATGGACACTTATTATTTTGGGAGAGATACTTCTCTTAGGAAGTGCTTATTGGAGCTTCTGCTCTTACAAAATGATGGGAGGCCCTACCCCACCCCCCAAGTGCAGGGAAGATGATTTTAGCTCTTCGGGTGCTGAGGCTGATGGGAACCAGCATGTGTAGAGAGAATGGGGCCCCTCTCCTCCTTACATTGATTTAGGCTGATTTTCACTGTTAGACTCTTTAATAGAAGCTCTGGAGTGGGTTGCCATGGTTATGGAGGTTTCAACAGTTAGGAAATTAGGACTAAGTGGCTTCCCTGGGGCCAGACAGCTTTTAGCTGCTGTATTTGGATTTTAAATCTCTCCTCCTGGGAGACACTGCTCTGCAAGGGGGAAAGGATCACAGACAAATGTGTCCTGGGAGCCACTGGAGAGTTGGGTGAATTTGCTATGGAGGAACTTAACATTTTATCCATAGCTAAGAGGTAGGAAAGCATCAGACAGCTTCATCTGAAGCCCAGCTTCATCGCATACCATCTACGTGACCATAAGCAAATGATGTAACCAACCTTTCAGAGAAACGAGACCCCAACTGTATGCACTCAAAGATTGGATGAGACGGTGCGGGACCCATGGGACACTTCTAGGTTGTGCTGGACCCCTAGGTCCTTTCACTCACGTGATCGCAGGAGTTCCTAGAACAGCCTCCAGATGCTGGTCTCAGTGCCATCCTGACTTTCCAGAAGAGGGAGGTGGAGCAGGAAGTCAAGGACTTCTGACTAAGACTGACTTGTGTGTGTGTTTCTGCTTCTCTGCAGGGTGCAGGGTGGGGGGTAGGATGTGGGGGGCGGGGGGGCAGGGTTCTCCCTGTCCACTCTCTTTGTGGCACTCTTCACTGCCTTCTCCTCAGACCAGCTCCTTCTCTTTCTTTGGGATTCAGCTGAAAACAAAACCCTTTTCCAGTCATTCTCATTGACCACCCTAATTGCTGGGTGATCTCTATTGATTTTCTTTAAACAATTCATTATAGGGGCGCCTGGGTTGCTCAGTTGGTTAAGCAACTGCCTTTGGCTCAGGTTATGATCCCGGTGATCCAGGATCAAGCCCCGCATCGGGCTTCCTGCTTGGCCGGAAGCCTGCTTCTCTCTCTCTCACTCCCCTTGCTTGTGTTCCCTCTCTCGCTGTGTTTCTCTCTGTCAAATAAATAAATAAAATCTTGAAAAAAAAATTAAACAATTCATTATAATCTGAAATTATTCTGTTATCTTTATTTATTTATTTTCTAAAGATTTTATTTATTTGACAGAGATAAACACAGTGAGAGAAGGAACACAAGAAGAGGGAGTGAGAGAAGGAGAAGCAGGTTTCCTACCAATCAGGGAGCCCGATGCGGGGCTGGATCTCGGGACTCTGGGATCATGACCTGAGCTGAAGGCAGACGCTTAATGATGGAGCCACCCAGGCACCCCACCTGGGTGTTGAAAGGGGTGTGTTTTTAAACAATGCATCGCAATCTGAAGTTATTGTGTTGATTACCAGCCTCCTCCGACTTGAATGTAAGCACCAGTGTTTCCTATTATATTGCCCAGATTGAACCTCAACTTGGGGACCCTCTGGCGTCTGTGGTTAGAATTTAGACTCTATGATTTGGATAGAAAAAAAAAATGACATCTTTATTTTTATAAACACTTAACTGACATTTAGCCTTTCTTTCCATTGTGAATATAGGTAACAAACCACAGTGTATGAACTGTACCTTAGACTTTGTCACGCACTACAGATACCTTGAAATATCATTTACATTGAACACTAATAGGACGTTACAGCATTATTTAGACCCACTGCTAGATTTTGTTATTAAATGCAATAGTAAAGTAACAGAAATGTTACTATATCACAATTTTTTTTTTTTTTTTAAACAGTTTCTTTTTCTTTTTTTTTTTTTTTTTTAAGATTTTATTTATTTATTTGACAGAGAGAAACACAGCGAGAGAGGGAACACAAGCAAGGGGAGTGAGAGAGGGAGAAGCAGGCTTCCCTCAGAGCAGGGAGCCCGATGTGGGACTCGATCCCGGGTCTGGAATCATGACCTGAGCTGAAGGCTGTCGCTCAACCAACTGAGCCACCCAGGCGCCCACTATATCACAATTTTAAGAGATTTTGGTAACTATTTCAGTAGATTTCATTTCTTTTATAATCCTCCATATTTACTTTACGCATCTAAAAAATTTGTCCTGGAACACAATTCAACCATAACAGCTCTCTGTCCATCATCTTTGCCAGCAATGGTGAGTCAGGTCCTCCATGTTTCAAATGTCTTCTACCTCTTCTTTCATCTTGCCTCTTGGACTAACTCCTATGCCTTTCTTCCTCCTCCACCTTTAAGAGCCCATGTGATTACATTGGACCTATCTGAATAATCCAGAGTAATCTTCCTATAGGGATAATCTCCGTATATCAAAGTCCTTAGCTCTGTTTATAAAGCCTTTTTGCCACATAACATAGCATATTCACAGGCTCTAGGGCTTAAAGCGTGGGGGAGGGCATTATTCTACCTGTCTTACCAATGTTCACTGTAACATTCTTTTCAACGGTGTTTGTAACATGTTGAGGGAAAGAGGGGTATAATAATATCTACCCATAAGCTTGTGGTGAGATGCAATGAAATAAGGAACCGATGATACTAAGTGATATTTAAATAAAATATCATCATCTGTAACAAACAAACAAAACAGAAAACTGTTAGCTTAGGAAAGGGTTCCACAGTTTTCATCAGATTGCTGAGAGGGTTTAGTACAAAAATGGTTATTTACCTCTTTGGCCTATGACAGGGCTTGGCACAAAGTAGGAGCTTGGTAAAAAGGTTTTTGGATGAATAAGTTACTTAGACGTGGAGACTGAAACTGGGTAGAGGAGACAGCATTCAAAGCCTGGGAGCTCTGCTCTAGAAACAGAAAACCCATCCAGTGGTTTGAGTTCGAGAGAGCTGGGGGGTGGTGGGGGTGGCCATATTATATGCTGACACGAACAAGGTAGGCTGCTTGAACTTCATCCTGGGGCAGTGGGAAGCCAACGGGAGGCAGTGACAGGAGTCATTATATTTGGCTCTATGGCAGCTGAGAGGAGAGGAAAATGAAGAAGGCAAGTGGACAGCAGTGAAGAAACCATGATGGGTGATTTGAAGGAGGCTGCGGACAGAGGCAGTAGAAAGAAGTGGATGGATTTGAGAGTAATTCCAGAGATGAAAAAGACACCCTGTGGGGACTGATTAGAAGTAGGGGGTGAGGGAAAACAGGAAGTATAGAATGACTGTGGCTTTCCTGCCCGAGTTCCTGGGTGACGGTAGGTGGCTTACTGAAGGGGGCACTGTGGGATGGAAGAGGGGGTATAGGGCAGGCTTCAGGGCAACTAAAACTGCAGGAGAAAGTGTTCTTACTTTCTCAGACTGGCTTTGCTAAAATGCCTTTGAACTCAAATGAGGCATCTTGCTCAACTTCTCTGTTTTCTCATCCACACAATGGAGGTACTGATACTTGGTCCCACACACCTCAAATGCGGCTGTGACCCCCTTCACCCACCCACTTTCCTCGGGCCATGTCAGAAACACTTGAGCCTCTGACTTTGCCAAAGGAGTCTCAAAGTTAGTGATTTTCTGGTTACACTTTAATAATTAGGGTCTCATATTAATATTGTGAAAAATTAATGATTATTAATAATAAATCTAGTATGTATTGACCCTTCATCATAGATCACACCATACAATATTCCTTTCAATTCCTTATGATAACAATAGGTAGCTATTATTATATCCAATTTACAGATGAGGAAACTGAGGCTTAGGTTGTAAGTAACTTCCTTGAAGTCACATAGTTGTAGGCGGTAGAACAGAAATTAGAACACATGCCATCTGACTAGAATAGATATTCTTAATCACTACATATTCCTGCCTTCTTTGATTAATCGCTGTTTTGGTCCCGGTGTTCATTGGAGTTATCCTGAGCCCTAAGATCTAGACTGCACTGAAACATCCTTCCATTCCATACCCAGGCTTTCCTTGAGATGTGTGTGAGTTCAGATGAGGTTGACCTTTGGCCCAGAGCTCACATTTTCAGGTTGACCTTTGGCCCAGAGCTCCTACTTTTATGGGGTTATTTTGATCTATAGACCATCTTGCACCCGTTCTCACTCTTGGTTGTGTTCCATGGGCCCAGATACGGGACCCACTTACTCTCCTTGATTTCTACCAAGGCTCTTCACACAGGCCTTTATGCATGTAACACTATTTGCCAAAAGTCAAAAGATGGAGGTTTTAGAACACAGAAAAATGCAAATTAAAAGAACTAAATAATCATTATCTCTATTTTTAAAAAGTCTCCTAGTGATTTTGACATTGTATTAACTAAGATTTAGGCTAAGCTGCTGAAACAATGAGATTCTTCCTTAGGCCCAAAGGGAGAGCAGTCCAGGATGAAGGGTATCTTTGCTCTCTACTGTAATTCCAACCAGAGCTCCTCTATCTTGTTGCTTTGCCATCCCCTGGGAGCGACTGCATCCTCATCTGCATGGTCAAAGTTGTGTCAAACCATGTCCACAAATAGCCTATTGGAAGTAGAGAAGGAGAGGAAACACAGGCCAAAGAGACCCTTCTAAGCAAGAGGTGACATACATCATTTCCATTCTCATTCCATTGGCAACACATAGTCATGGGATCACACTGGTTGCAATGAAGCCTGGGAAATGTAGTTGTTAGCAGGCAGTCAACTCTATTACTCTATTATTGGAACTCTATTACTATAGGAACAGATTTTTGGAGAATGCAGGTCTATGCTTCAACCAATCTGCGTTCCAGCCTTTTAATCTCTGCTTACATCTCCTTCTCTCTCTTATTTCTCTCTTTCCAATCCCCTTCAATCTCTGCTTTTTCTCTCTGCCCCCCACTTTTGCCCCCATTCTTATTTATTTCTAAAGCAGAATAGTTTCTTTAAGTTTAGTGTTATTTTTATTATTTTAAAATATTTTTATTTATTTGACAGAGAGAGAGGGAATACAAGCAGGGGGAGTGGAAGAGGAAGAAGCAGGCTTCCTGCAGAGTGAGGACCCCGATGTGGGGCTTGATCCCAGGACCCTGGGATCATGACCTGAACCAAAGGAAGATGCTTAAAGACTGATCTACCAGGGTGTCTCCTTGCAGAACAGTTTTGCCATCTAATTCCCCCCAGCACCTGTTCTCCCATGTTTCGGGTCTTACTTTCCATCCCCAAAGACCTATAAAACTATTGTCCTAAACAAAGACAATACAATTTGTCTAAAACAATTTGTCCTAAACAAAAACAAAAACAAACACAAAAATATTCAAATTAGGAGTTGATGTCCACTGCTGAGATAATTTTTCCCTATCCTGCCACATATTAAAAATAAAACAAGGCATAATTTTGGGAGAGTTTTTTTTCCCCAAAAACACCGAGTTAAGCTGCAAAAAATCTATTGGCTTATAATGTAAATATCACAAATCATAAGTGATTTAATAAACCTTCAAGAAACATAGGCTTCTCATTGCTTAAAGTGAAAGAATTTCACACTACATTAGAGTATAAAATCTGGACCTCTGAGAAAGTTTTAGAAGGGGCAGCTGTTATTCTTACTTGCAAAGCAGAACGATCTTCATGAGAGTTCCACACTCTTCTTCTCCATCTTCCTAGGGGACTTCTGCTCTTAGTTCAGCTGAATCACACAAACATTAAACTTCCTGCTTGGATGGGTATTTGTTACATCTGATTACATTTCATTGGGAAAAATGAGTTATGTGGACAAGCCCCCAGATTAGTGGAGCAGGAATCTATACTTCTCCTGTTGGGGACTACAAGCCCTAAAAGAATGTGGACATACAATGTTATTAGGGGAAATGAGAGAATTCTGGTGCACAATCATCAATATATCAGTTGTGGGAGGCAAGACAGGGAATGGAGATTGAATCCAGTGCACAGAGACCCTGGATCATTAGACCATGTAATTGGGACTTTATTGGAAGGCTGCAGAGAATCATTTGAAGATTTTAAGCAGGCTGGTGATTTAATCAGAGCTCTGCTTGAGGAAGGCTGAGTAAGAGCCTGACCTGCCCCACCTTCTAGACTTGTGGAAGGAAGAGTGGTGAAGCTGAATTAATAAATTGCTACAAATCAGCATTTTATTCCTGCCTCTGTATGGACAATGGGGTAAACCACTGTATTTTTCAGAGTTCTCCAGAGAAACAGAACCAATAGGTATAGGTAGATGATAGATAGACAGCTAGATGATGAATATGGATATGAAAAAGATTTATTTTAAGGAACTGGCTCATACAAGTGCGGAGTCTGGCATGTCCAAAATCTGCATCATGGCAGACAGCCTGGGGACCCAGAAAAGAGTGGCAGACTGAAGACAGATTTCCCTCTTCCTTAGGAGAGACATTCTTTTTTTTGCTGAGGTCTTCAACTGATTGCCCAAGACCCACCACATTATGAAGGGTAATCTGCCTTCCTCAGGCCCACTGATTTAAAAGTTAATATCATCTAAAATATGCCTGACAGTAACATTCAGACTAGTGTTTGACTAAACATTTGGATGCCCCTAGATAGTGGTCTGGTAAAGGTGACACATAAAATAAACTATCACAACTACATGACCTCTTTGCCCTTATGTTTAACACAGGCATCTTGAGGTGCCTGGGTGGTTCAGTGGTTAAATGTCCAACTCTTGATTTCAGCCCAGGTTATGAAATCAGGACCCGTGATGGGCTCTGTGTTGAACTTGGAGCCTGCTGGAGATTCTCTCCCTCCCTCTCTTGTTCCCTCTGCCCCTTCCTCACTCACTTGTGTGCACCCTCTCAATCTCTCTAAACACACACACACACACACACACACACACACACACACACACACACACACACACAACCAGGCGTCTTTTCAGCTGGGCTATTGGGATTGTATGGTTAATGGCTGCTGGAAAGAGGCTGGTATGAATGATGAGCCAAGAGATTGCTGATGGGGTGGACATCCACGTAGGTGGCCAGACCTCCCTCTGTGAAACCTTCTAATGGAAAAATAACCTTCTGAAAAACAGTGTTAGTGAAGTGCTCCAATGTCCTACCCTCTTCTTGCCACAGCTTCTGCCCTAGTTCAAGCCTTTATGATCTTTTCCCCAGATTAAGGCACTTCCCTCATATACTGCCACTTCCTTTTCCAAAGTACAGCTTTGAGCACACACTCCTCAAAGGAAAACCCCTCAGTGGTGCCCCACTGCATTTCTACAAAGGCTGAAGAAATCAGGCCATCCAAGACCTGGCCCCAACCAGTTGCTCTTGCAGAATCACCCTCTCTGTCTGTCCTCTGCTACAGGATCTCCAGTCCTTCCTGCCCCACTCCTTGGAGTCTTGGGCCTTGTGAGCACATGCTTCATAGGCCACCACTGGGAAGAATTATCCATTAGGGCCCTCACACAGCCAACGTAATTTTATCTGTTTTAGCTTTTAGGCTCCCACATGTGAATTTTTTGTTTGAAGAAAGGGCTCTATGTGTGTGAGGCGGGGCAGGGTGAGTTTGAAGAGTACTCTTCTTATAGTTTATTGCACTCACACAATGTCCTTTCACTCTTCTGTTCCTTTGTTTATGCTGTTCCTGCCTCTGGGAACACCCATCTTTCTATCCCCAGGATTGACGCTTCCTTTGCAATAGACAGAATGTTGTGTTACCCCTTCCTAAATTCATGTATTTAACCTTCAATCCTCAACGCATTTGAAAGTGGAGCCTTTGGGAACCGATTACGTTTAGATGAGGTCGTGAGGGTGGAGCCCCCACAATGGGATTATCACCCTTGTAAAAAGAGAAGCAGACCAGAGCCCTCTCTCTTTCCTTTGTGTGAGGACATAGCAAAAGGGCAGCTGTATGCAAGCCAGGAATAAGGGTGCTCATGGGACATTGAATTTGCTGGCACCTTCATGCATTTTTACCTTAAGTTCCACCACCTCCAAGAAGCCGACTGTGACTGCAGATGTCCTCAGCTATCTTCATCTAATAAGCTAATGAAACTCTATGACATCCTGAACCTGTACCACATGACTGAGCCCAAATTCATTCTCCATCTTCATTTTCCTAGACCTAAACTTCCACTAAGTCAACTTGAGAAAATTCAATCACTGAAAATAATTTAAAGCATTAATTGGGTGCCTGGGTGTCTCAGTTGTTGAGCGTTTGCCTTCAGCTCAGGTCATGATCCTGGAGACCCGGGATCGAGCCATGCATCAGGCTTCCTGCTCAGTGGGAAGCCTGCTTCTCCCTCTCCCACTCCCCCTGTTTGTGTTCCCTCTCTCACTGTGTCTCTTTCTGTCAAATAAATTAATACAATCTTAAAAAAATTTTTTTTAGTTTATCCATAATCCTATCATCTAGCAACCCCCTTCATTAAAAAAAAAACAGTTCCTATTGAGATGGTGTTTTAAAACAAATTAATGAAAAAAATTAATGAAACATTATAGGATGTTTTCAAAATATATAAGACTATAAGAAAGAAAATAAAAAACCTCCATAGTCCTATGAAATAGAGAGCGTTCTATGACACAGTTCTATGACACAGAGATAACTATAGTAACTCTTTGGTGCAATTTCTCCCATCTCTTTTCTGTGTGTGTTATGTGTATGTGTGGATTATTATAATAACTGATATGCACAGAGCTTGGTCAGCTCTAGCTGTTTACTTTTCAATAATCCTATGAGGAAAGTATTATTTCCATTTTAGACACAAAAAACTGAGATGGTGAGGTCAAGTAATTTGTCCAAAACACACAATGGGTAAGATAATGGGGCCTGTGTGTATGTGCACTTGTATGTGTATTTATGTGTTAACATTTATATAGATCCCCATTTCTGCTGTAGGTGCTGAAGGTTGGACGTTTTACACCCACAAGTGTTAATAACAAAACTGTGTCCACGAGGACACTTGACAGTTGGCTGATGGTTTGCAGAAAACCTCTGAATTATTGTTTCACAGCCAGAGATGCTGGGGCTGCCTGGGGATCAGAGCTCTGCTTCTCTGTTGGCTTCAGTCCTCCTTCAAAGAGGAGATCAAGGGTCAATCCATTCTAAAGCTTCCCTACTTTTCGTGGCTTAGAAAGCTAAAAATCTCACTTCGGGTTTATTCCAAGGAAAGGTTATATATCTGCTTCTCCATTGGAGGAACATAGAAAGTGGCTCATATTTCTAGTTCTTATTACAGAACTATTTTGAGATAAATTGATAAAAATGGTGGTGTCTGGGTGGCTTAGTTGGTTAAGCATCTGACTTTAGCTAGGGTCGTGGCCCCCGAGTCCTGAGATCGAGCACAGCTTTGGGCTCCCTGCTCAGCAGGGAGTCTGCTTCTCCCTCTGCCTCTGCCCCTTCCCCTTCTTGTGCTCTCTCTTTTGCATTCTCTGTCAAATAAATAAATAAAATCTTAAAAAATTTTGATATGAATAATCACTGTGGATTGTGAAACTATTTGGTAAGTACCTAACAAAAAGTATTAGGTATCATGAAAGAAAGTGCTGAACTAATAATTTCTAAGAAACTAAAATTGATAGTAACATAAAGCTCACAGTAGCTAACAGTGACCCAGAGGCAGAGTTCTGTGAAATGTATCATAGAATCCAGTTACTTATTGCCACGTGACGAATCACTCCAAACTCAGTAGCGTAACACAACAATCATTGATTGTTGCCTGGGCTCAGGAAGCGGGGCTCACTTAGAGTCTCTCACCAGTTGGCAGACAGACTGATCTCAAAGGCTGTCTGTTCTCTGAAAGCTCAAATGGAGCTGAGGACCAGAACACCTACACCGGCCTCTCCATTGTCACTGTCCTCCTCCTGTCATGGCCACTGGGTTGGAAGAGCCAGCATCCTGACAGAGAGCCAAGCCCAAACGCCCTTTATAATGCAGCCTGGAAGTCACACCGTGTCACTGAGTCCAGCCTATATTCAAGGGTAAGGGGAGAAGTGCCACCTCTTGAGGTGAAGGGAGTCAAAGAATTCATGGATATGTTTTAAAACTTTTATATGTAGAGATTCTGCAAACTCAATGTTTCTCCTCAGAGAATGGTCCTTCTTCAGGTCACTCCTCACAGTGAACTCATTCTCTGAAATGTCCTGGGGATACACATAGGTTGCAGTTGTCTTGATTTCAGTGGCCCCGGTGGGGGTACATTACCTCTTGTGACCAACAGCTCTACAATGCCATCTCTTTCCTGGATGTTGTCACTGCCTTTAAAAATCCTGGATGGTTCTGGAAGTGCTTGGTGGGACTGCCACAATCTCCTGCATGCAGCTCCAGAGGGAAGAGGCTGTATGAGGAGGTTGGATGAGCTCTCTGTCATCCAACAGTGAGCTGCCCCTCCCCAGATCAGCCTCACTGAGTGACTGAGACCAAACGGAAGACTCTGCTTAGGTAAATGACAGGTGGAAACTGGAAAGAGGATAGCCATTACAGAAGGAAAGAGGAAGTAGATCAATCCCGAGAGCCATGATTCTGTTGCTAATAATACTAGGCATTTATTGGCTCCTCCTGCATACTAGGCACTATGCAAAGCATATCACCTGAAAAACCTCATTTAGCTGCTCTACTTACCAGCCTTAAATGATAATCACTATTTTTATCCTTTCTTTACAGATAAGAAAACTGTGGTCAGAGTGGTCAAGTGACTTGCCCCAAGAAACACAGGAGATAGAGTTTGGATTTGGACTCAGATGTGTTGGCCTGAAAAGACAGCATGGTGGTTGTGGGTTTGGTCACTGGGGTCAGACCGTTTGGGCGTGAATTCTTGCTTTGAGTGACCTTTGAAAATTAACCTCTTGTATTTCAAATTTTCTCTTGGGCAGAGAGGGGAATACACACACACACACACACACACACACACACACACACACACACACACCCCACAGAGGCTTTAGCATGAAACAGGATGAGGCGTTTAAGGTGTTTTCCATTCAACAAACGTTACTTATTCCTCCTCCTCCTTCTCCAGCTCCTCTACTTTTCATGTCTGCTAGAATGGGGATTAATTCAAAAGAATAATATACTAAAGACCCAGAGGCCTAGGGAGGTACAGGATGAGGAATCTGCAGTAGACCACTGTCCCACCTCAACCTTCAAGCCAGCCGTTTGTTTCTCCTGACTCTGTGTTCCCATCGGCAGAGTGGGCACAAGGCTGGGGTTCCATGTGTGGGAGGCCCATCCACCTCTCTGCTGTGGCATCCCAGTCTTGGCTCTGCTCCCACGTCCAGCTACATCTGCCAACCAGTTACCAAAACAAATCCAAGCGACACCTAACGAAAACTGATGAAAACTGATCCAGGAACTCCGAGTCAGAAAGGAGAGCTGGTGACAAGCTCTCGCCAGCTCCTCGGCGGGTTCAGAGCTCTCTCCCATTCCCAGTGTGGCCAGAGCGGGTTTGTGCCACTGCAACATGACGTGACCCTGGGCCAGGAGGACCCCAGCCCCGAGTGACACGGGACTGTGCCTGAAAGGCCCAGCTTGGAGGCGGCAGGAGTTGTGGGTGGCCCTTTGCTCAGCCCCGGGTCCCTGCCGTCGTCTATACCCAGAGAGGCTGGGAGGTTTTCACACAGGCCCCACGTTCTCGCGGTGCAGGCTTCAGCAACCCCCCCAGGCGGGCTGATTTGTGAATGTGTTGAACTCCAGCACACCAGGCGGCTTAACCACAGAGCCGTGTTTTGTTTCTCTACCGGATACACCTGCCCAAAAGGCGCAGTTCACTCATGGTGCAGGCTCTGGTTTTGTTTTACCTTTTGAAAAATTGCACCCTCTAGATAAACCAGAGGGGATAACTGTGAGCACTGAGAACCTGTAGAGGCTGAAAAGGTATAAGATTGACTTTTTTCTTTTCCTGGGGCCAGGGACCAAGGTATAAAGTTGTTTTTCCAATCAAATGAGCGTTCTTCCCATTCCATCAGTCATCATTTCCCAAATCCTACCCCCTCGCAAGAGGATTTTAGGGAAACGCGGACCCAGCATTGAATATTATTGAGTCACAGACTGAGAAAGTTAGACCCTTCTTAGTTTTTTCAATCTTTTGGTTTTGTCAGGGAAAAAAATCTTCATGTGATGCTGTACTTCCTTACCATCTAATACTTACTACACTACCCTTAAAAAAACCAACAAAATGAGCACAGACCTCAGATTTTGAGCTTTTAGTTACATATAGTGTCTCCTTAAATATTATTATATTGCTTAGCTAAAATTTGATACTGTTGTTTTTATGGTGATTACTATTATTTTTGGGGGGGTCAGGGAGAACTGATGACCATTTATTTTAGGGATACGAAGTTTCTTTTTTAAAAATAGAGTTGGGTGCCTGGTGGCTCAGTTGGTTAAGTGTCTGCCTTCGGTTCAGGTCATGATCCTGGAGTCCACAGATCGAGTCCCGCATGGGGTTCCCACCTCCGTGGGGAGTCTGCTTCTCCCTCTGGCCTTCTGCCTCTCAGGCTCTCTCTCGCTTTCTCTCTCTCTTAAATAAATAAATAAAATCTTAAAAATAAATAGGTAAATAGAATCAAGTTTTAAAAATCAAATAAAGAAAAATATTAAGTAAATGATTGTGTAGGTGCCATTCATCAATCATGGAAGTCCTGGGAATATTTGGAGATGGGAGAAATTGGGAAGGGTAAACAAATATCTGATGCATGAACAACTGGGCTTTGGAGTCAGACCAAAATCACCATCTCTTCTCTGCTGGATACACGATCTTAAGCAAGTTTTTGAAGTTAGCTGCGCATCTGAAAAATCAGGAGGATGACCATTCACTATGCACCTCAGGATTTTTGTGATGACAGTGCTCGCAAGGCTGTAATGTATGGTCCTAGAACATATTCAACCATCATTGTTAATTTTTTTCTGGAAGTTGTACTTCTTACTCCCCTTCCCCTCCTTTGCCCATCCCCCCTGCCCCCTGGCCACATAAATCAAGCCCCATGCCCGGCACGCAGCTCAGTCTTGTAATTTCTCCTGTAATTGCTGTTGCTGTCATTAGCCTCATGACGAAGTTCACCTCTGCTCTGAAGCAGACGTCAAGGTGAGATTAGATATGCAAGGGATTTCTGCGGGGGGGGGGGCACTGCAAAGGATAAAGGAGGAGAAGGGGGCAGTAGAAAGCAGGGAGAGCTCTGACACCTGTGAAGGGAAGGAGGTTAGGGTTGGAGGGGTCTCAGACTGCAGTACCGCTATAAGAAAGGTTTGGCCAAGGCGGGCTTAGTGGGTGAAATTCCCCTCTCTTGGTTTCCGCTCAGGTCATGATATCAGGGTGGTGAGATTGAGCCCCACATGGGGGAGTGTGCTTGAGATTCTTTCTCCCTATGCCCCTCCCTGCCCATGCATTTGCACATGTGTGCTGTCTCTCAACAAACAAACAAACAAACAAACAAACAAACAAATAAATAAATAAATAAATAAAAAGATTAGAAAATAGGAAGGTTTGGCCAGGCCTCTGAGGAGTCTGGGAGCCAAAGGCCACCATTGGAGAAGACCCCCTTCTGCACTTGGTCATTGGTAGGGAGAAGCTCACAGGAAATGTGGTCTTCACATGAACATGGTGGCAGACCCAGATGGAGAGATGGGGCAGACAGTTTTGGGGGCGACAGTGATGTTCCGTAGCAGGGGATCTGAGTGGTGCATTCACCACTGCTGTGCCTACTGTCATTGCCATCTTGAGTTGAAAAATGGAGCCTGAGCGTTTCTTCCAATTCATTTATTCAGTTAAGTAATGAGCCGGTCATTGCAAACCAGCGAGAGAGTTAAGTTGTTTCACACTTAAAAGTGTGTTTGATGTTTGAAAAGTGTGTAGGATGTTTGAAGGATGAAAGAAATTCATAGCCAACTCATGATTTTCTTGTTTCAATGCCTGACTCACAAGTCAAGAAATTATTTACTTTGAAGAGTTTGTCTTGATCAACATTTTTTTTACTAAATAGATTTGCCTTTTAGCTCTAATTTTGGATTTCTAAACTTCAGCATTTCAGGCTGAGAGTTAACCACAGCTGATACAATTTGCATATTGAACCTAACACAGGGTCCCAAATGTCAATCTACAGATATGTGTAGCCCTTACAATGTTAAAATATTTTTGAGTGAACATTTTAAAATCAGGAGATATCATCTTTTAAAAAATCATTTCTGGGCGCCTGGGTGGCTCAGTGGGTTAAAGCCTCTGCCTTCAGCTCACGTCATGATCTCAGGGTCCTGGGATCGAGGCTCGCATTGGGCTCTCTGCTCAGCAGGGAGCCTGCTTCCTCCTCTCTCTCTGCTTGCCTCTGCCTACTTGTGATCTCTTCTCTATCAAATAAATATATAAAAAAAATCTTTAAAAAAATCATTTCTGGTTTCTCTTGAAACCCAGCAGATCTGGAACACTGAGCCTGAATGTCAGCATGACTATATTATCTAGGGTGAACCTGGCTGCCTTTCAAAGTGGGGCTCTCCTCTTGTTCCACCTATAGGCTTCACTACCCACATAAAATATGCAGATGTCCTTATACTCAGCAGGTTTCACTGCTTTGTACTACATCTGTTTGGTCCTTTGGACAGAGTGCTAACTGTAATTGTCTCCCAATATCACATTCTACTTTTCTTCTGTAGCAGGGTTTTAGTTGGATTCATGATTGCTCCTTTAGTACTACATTTCCCAGTCTCCCTTGCAGCTGGTATGGCCATGTGGCTAAGTTCTGGCCAATGGTATGAAAGTGGAATTGATATTTGAATCAGTCGTCCGTCCTTCCTTCCTTCCTTCCTTCCTTCCTTCCTTCCTTCCTTCCCTCCATCCTTCCCCC